>JALPQI010010468.1:0-43184 GCA_025490895.1 Thaumatotibia leucotreta
TGTTTTTTTCAGTTTTCTTAATAATACTACTTCCTTATGATGTAAAACTTACATATGTTACATTTAAGAACTTGATCTATCACGCATTGATTAGTATTAGGTACTTAAATAAACTTAGCCCTATAGAAAACGACCCCAAACATAGGTCTAATCTCTGCATGAAAACTCATTTTGCCACGGAACAACATAATTTTACCAACAAAAAACTATATCAGAAGAAACGTCAAAGTCTGTGTCAAAGGTATTCGAGATGAAATAATTAATATTGTAAGAATTATATTTCATCATACAAAATATGTGAAATTGTGCTCCCGGATCGTACTTGTAGTAGAGGTCCAAATGGAAAAAATTGTGCGCTGTGAGTTACAGTTTTGTAATTTTTACCAGAGCTAGAGGGTGTAAAAATAATTATTTTTAGATGTGGAGGGAAAACCAATTCCCCCCCTGAACGAGGGGGGAGGGGGGTGAATGTGTAAACGGAAGGGTTATGTTTAAATTTTTTTCGTCTAATATTTAAGCCCACTATTCACTGTTTGGTATCATTTTCATATAAAACAGACACGGGGAATTCATTTTTGATAATAAACATGAGGATTTTCATACATAAAAAAATAATTATTGGTATAAAGGTAAAATAACCACCGTTTTTATTTTGATTGTTGCGTTATATAAGTATTACCAAATAAATATATGAAAATAAAAAAAATACTAAAAGATAGCATATTTATTGTAGTTTTTAAAAATATATACTTTTTGGAACTTTCCATGCAAAAATAAGTTGTAAAAAAATTGCACCTGTCGCGTACCTCGAATAAAAAAGGGACTTTGCTTTGACTTATTGTTGACAGTACGTTTCTACTGCGGGAATTTAGCGATTTTGCGTAAACAAAATACTCCATACTGTCTGTTAGGGCAAATTGCATCAACCTGGGTTAATCAAGCAACCCGGGTTAAATGTTTATTTCACACGGAATTTGATAATTGATAAATTTCTTATGAAGTAAGGGACTGACCCGGTACTATACAGAGGATATCCCGGACATCAGCCAGTGTGATATTAGAATCGCTCTAGAACAGCTCAAAAATAACAGGGAGTCTGGGGAAGAGTGAAGCCAGGTGATAAACCAATCTTTATGGCCTTTCAGAAGTTGTTCAACTCCGGAAGGGAGAACGCCTTAGGCATGGAACAGAAGAGTGGTGGTACTGTTCTTGAAAAAAGGTGACAACGCATTATTGACGAACTACCGATCGATCTCACTTCCGAGCCATATTTATAAGATGTTTTTAAGAGTCATTCCGAATCGTCTTGGACGCAGGCTTGATGACTTCCAGCCTCCCGAACAAGCCGGTTTCCGAATTGGCGTTTCGTACATTTTATACAGAAGACCGAGGAATAACCTGCCCCTCTGTTTAGCGTTTGTGGACTGCGATAAGGGGGGTTTCCATGACGTACTAATGCGGTTTAATTTAGGTCGAGAGAAAGGGACAAGGCTATACGATTCGTGTATCACTGCCCCTTTCCCAGAACCTAAACTGAATCGCATTAGTACGTCATGGTAACCCCCAAGGCCTTCGATTTGATCGAAACTCTGGGCAGCACTACAGTCTCTTTAACGGTACCAAGTAGACTACCGCTATGTCAAAATGTTGAGGTGTTTGTACGAAAGCGCCACTATGTCAATCCGACTCCAAGACCAGAGCTTGAAGCATATTATACTGCAGCGGGGAGTCAGGCAAGGAGGTGTCATCTGTCATCTCCCCTAATCTGTTTACCGCTGCACTGGAAGATGTATTTAAGACTGGACTGGAAAAGGTGAGTATCAACATAAATAGCGAGTACCTCACTCACCTTCGATTCACTGATGATACGGTGGTCTTGGTTGAGACCTTGGAAGATTTCAGTACGATGCTCGCTGACTTCAATAGCGCCTTCGAGCGAGTTCGTCTTAGGATGAACATGGATAAGACGAAAACTCCCGTTACAATCGGAGACTAAACTCGAAGGTGTAGACGACTATAATATACCTAGGACAAGCTACCCAGTTAGGTAGGTCCAACTTTGAGTAAGAGGTCAATCATCAAATCCGACTAGGTTGGGCAGCGTTTGGAAAGCTACGACACATCTTTTCGTCCAATATTCCGCAGTTCTTGAAGACAAAAGTATTTGATCAGTGTGGCAACACACACTGATTAAAGATTTAAAAGAGTGTTGACATACGGTACTGAAACGTTGTCGCTTAGAATGGGCCTCATAAGAAAGCTTAAAGTCACCCACAGGACAATGGAGAGGGCTATAGTGGGAGTCTCTCTGCGAGATCGTATTAGAAATGAGACGATCCGCTGCAGAACCAAAGTATAGCTCCATAGCTCTCCGAATCACTAAACTAAAGTGGCAGTGGGCGGGCACATTACACGTAGAAACGATGGCCAATGCGGCGGCCTCGCAGGTCGAAGGCACAGCGTGGGTAGGCCCCCCACAAGGTGGACAGTGAAGGTCTCAGGAGTCCGCTGAATGCGAGTGGCGCAGGACCGGTCATTGTGGCAATCTTTGGGGGAGGCCTATGTTCAGCAGTGGACGTAACAATTGATTTACACTTTTAACGTTGGTGAACTGGGTTAGTTGTTTAGTCCTGGTTAGTGAAAATTACCTTTATTGTCTTTGGTAATGAGATCATTACCTAATGACACTTGGAAAAATGATTACCCATTCCGATTCATATGATCAGATACTATTTAATATATCATACATGTGATCAGATAGACCACATATATATCTAATATACATGCGTTATACAATAATGGATAAAATCTAAAAATAGAATCTGAACAAATAAAATTCTTAATAATCTTAGGTTATTTAAAAAAAGAAGATCAGAACATATTCAATTTACTTTCATATCAATAAATATTTACAATTGTAATATGAACAATAATATGTGAGTACAAAAATATGTATAATCTATTTATGAGCAGTTGCCGGCACAAAAGTCTCTTTTTTGAGGTTACGCGGAGGTTTTTGTTGGAGGGACGCGTCAGGTAATTTTTTTTTTCAGTGAATTTTTGTATTAAAGACTATAAAATGTGTATATTTTTAAAAACTGAAATAAATATGCTATCTTACACTATTTTTTTTAATTGGATAAGTTTATTTTTTAATACTTATATGACGCTTAAATTAAAATGAAAACGGTTACTTTTTTACTTTTACTCCAAAAAATCTACTTTTTTATATGAAATTGCTCTATTTTATGATAAAAAATGGATTTTCCAGGTCCGTTTTACACGAAAATGATACCAAACAATGCATAGTAGGCCTTATTAATTAGTAAAACAATATTAAATGCAACCCTTCCGCATGCACATTCACCCCCCTCTCCCCGCGCTCAGGGGGGGAATTGGTTTTCCCTCCACATCTAAAAACAACTATTTTGAGACCCTCTAGCTCTGGTTAAAATTGCAAAACTGTAACTCGCAGCGCACAATTTTTCTCAACTTTGTATGGACCGTGACCCTTACTATTGCGGTCATCTTTCAGTCCCAATTGGGACCTGTCGGAGGGAGGACGTACGTCAATTTTGCGCACCGCTGTCGTCAACCAAACTATCATTAAGATTGGTGTGATAACACATAAAAAAAAGTTATCGTCACTGGGGCTTCGGAGACTGAATAAACATAAGTGGTGAGTGACTAAATTAATAGAATTATGTTATTCAATATATTAACACCTTCGCTGCGGCAATTAAGTTAAATTGTAATTAACCATACTTGTACAGGTCACATATGACCTGTTCCGCACTGAGCGTGTTAAACCAAAACCATAACAAATATATTACACAGTATAGATAAAAACAGTAGGATGACTACTGAGATCATGACACATTTTGACATGACGAAAATAGTGAAATAAATAAGAATGGTACCTACTCGTATCTATTAAAAATAGGATTTTATGTTCATAATAGTTCGTTATTATCCAATAATTTTTTTAAATCACAATTTATTTTGGAATTCGAATTATTTTATGAAATGTTTTGCAAGCAGTCACACTATATTGATTTAAACTTTCACGATTATCACTCATATTTTAAATACAAACGGGTCCTATATCCTGACGTTTCGGGCATGACGTTACACCCGTGGTCGCAGGCAGACATGAGTATCAATTAAATACTACTAATAATATACTATCAATTAAAAAAGATTATGGAAAATAATGCGAATTGATACAAAACATACCGAGAATAGTAAATTTCGATTCAAGTGCGAAAAAAAAAAGTTTTAAAGGAGTGGAGATAAATTAAAGCACGACCGAAGGGAGTGCTTTAAATCGACACGAGTTACGAATTTCGTTTCCGCACGTGTATCGTACGTTTTTCAGTACATATGGCCCTCCGAAGATTTCGACCTGACGTAAAATGAACCACTTCTGGCACTAGCGAAAATGCACCATCTGTACTGAAAAATAAGCTTTTCATAAAAAAATTGAATGGAAAAATATACGAATGACTAAAGTTGCTACAGATCTGAGGCGCCAATACAGACAAGTCCGTAGAAAAATATACCGAAGTACCCGTCATGACCGTCGAGTATGGGCTGAAGAGGTTGCAGACTGCGCCCAGCGCGCCGCCAACTCCGGTAATCTCAGGGAGATGTACAAGGCGACGAAGACCTTGGCCGGTAATAGGAACCAGAGGAAGAAGAAGCCTTTGAAGGACAAAACAAGTCAGTTTATTGTGACATCGGAGGGACAGCTTCAACGCTGGCGGGAGCACTTTGAGGAGATCTTCCAAGTCCCGAACGACCCCGTTACGCTTGCAAGTGCTGCCAGCTTGCCTGCACAAAACCTGGACATAGATGTGTCTCCCCCTACAGCTGACGAGGTAGTAAAGGCCATCCGATCGCTGAAGAATGGAAAAGCCCCAGGAGTAGACCTTATCACAGCGGAAATGCTGAAAGCCGACATCCCTTCCGCTGCAAACGCGCTGACGCCTCTCCTGAAGAACATCTGGTCAGCCGAAGAGTTGCCTGGTGACTGGAGCAATGGCCTTCTGATCACTGTACCCAAGAAGGGAGACCTTAGTCAATGTGGCAATTGGACAGGTATCACTTTGCTCTCGATTCCTTTTAAGGTGCTCTGTAGGATAATCCTGGACAGACTTTTGCGGGCCGTAGAACTTCTTCTCCGCAAAGAACAGGCTGGTTTCCGGCCCAATCGATCGTGTACGGACCAGATTAACACCTTGCGCATAATCCTCGAACAGGCATCAGAATGGCAGAGGGAAATGTACCTGACCTTTGTGGATTTCGAAAAAGCCTTCGACACTTGAGATGGAACTGTATCTGGGATCGGCTACGTGAAATTGGAGTCCCCGAAAAGATTACAAACATGATTAAGGCCATCTACAGGAACTACTCCTGTAGAGTAACTCACGACGGTCTCATCTCGGAGGACATACCTGTTCATGCGGGTGTACGCCAGGGGAGTCTTCTTTCCCCTCTCCTCTTCCTTGTCGTTCTCGATGGCATCATGGTCAAGACCAACAGTAAGCGCCGCGGCATAGAGTGGGGGCTGTACAACGTGCTGGAAGACTTAGACTATGCCGATGACCTATGCCTATTGAGCCACACACGTGCCGACATGCAAGCTGCAAAATGTACGACCTACGGCGAGAGGCCTTGGAGACGGGACTTAAAATCAATACCAGGAAGACCCAAGACATGAGGTGCGGAGCAACCAGCTCGGTACCGTTGCTCATTGGCACAGATGGCGTGGAGACAGTCCACAAATTTACGTACCTCGGTAGTGTAGTGTCGGAAACTAGAGGGACCGAAGAGGACATCGCTTCAAGGATCGCCAAAGGAAGGGCAACCTTCGCACAGCTCCGTCCTGTATGACAATCGCGGAAACTGACTCGGAGAGTTAAGCTCAAGATATTCCGGTCCAACGTAAAATCCGTGTTGCTGTACGGATGTGAGACGTGGAAGGTCACTAAAGACATCTCGCACCGGCTACAGGTCTTTATCAACCGCTGTCTTCGCCGCATTCTCGGCGTGTTCTGGCCCGAGAAAATCTCCAACACAGATCTATGGGAACGCTGTGGTGAGACTCCGATCGACCAGCAGATCAAACGCCGCAAATGGAACTGGATTGGCCATACGCTCCGAAGGGACCCCGACCATATAAAGAGGCAAGCCCTAGACTGGAATCCCCAAGGAAAGCGAAAACGTGGCCGCCCCAAGCAGACCTGGCGGCGGACGATCACTACAGAAGCGAAGGCGATAGGGATGACCTGGAGCGAAGTAAAGCGCGAAGCTCAAGACCGTTCGGGATGGCGACGCACTGTGGACGCCCTCTGCCCCATCTAGGGGACATAGGACATTAAGTCAAGTAAGTCAAAGTTGCTACAGGGAATGGCGCCCATTATGTTACATTTGCATAAAGGGTAAATTAATAAAAAAATTAAAAAATTGAAAATTTTATTTAATAAATGTGATCTATTATCTACGAGCCCCAATGCAAATGAGCTCGTCTAGTAAGAAAAAAATGTACTAACCTAACTTCAATCTAAAAATTCAGTATCACTCGGGTGTATAGAGTAACTGAAAGTTATGTAAAAACAAAATAAGTTGTAAATGGTATTTTATTTAGTAACTGAAAAGAAACAATAACCGTCCTTAGTAATAAATAAAAACATGGAAAAAAAAAAATCACGCAAAAAAGTTCGTCTTTAGTGTTTCCAACGCAGAATAAAACGTCTACCACTTTGTGGCGTCACCTTTTGCATCTTGGACTGCCTTAATCCTGAGCGGCATTGTATTTACCAGCTCTCTGCACTCTTCAACGGATATTCCGTTCCAAACACATGTCCTTAATCCTGAGCGGCATTGTATTTACCAGCTCTCTGCACTCTTCAGCGGATATTCCGTTCCAAACACATGTCAGTTTCTCCTTAAGATCAGCTTTTGATCGAGAAGGGTCTTTTCGCAACTTTTTCTTCATTTTCCACCATAATGTTTCTATTGGAGATAAGTCCGGGCTGCTGGACGGCCACGACATGATAGGAATTTTCTTAGCCTTCAGCCACGCCATCGTTGCCTTAGCGGTATGGCATGCGGCACCGTCTTGTTGAAAAGTATACGCATTTTTATACTTTAACTTTCGTATAGACGGCAGCAAACTCTCTTGCAAGATGCTTTTGTTTTTTTCAGCATTGACAGTTCCATCTATAAATTGAAGACAGCCCACACCCTGTGCGGACATGCAGCCCCAAATCATCAAAGAGCCTGGAAACTTCACCTTCCGCTTAAGGCAGTCTTTTTGAAATGCTTCTCCTTTTTCTCGAATGACTTTACTTCGTTCATCGCCAACTGTGACTTCAAATTTAGACTCGTCACTCCATATTATTTTTCGCCACTGATCTACAGTCCAATTCCTGTATTTTTGAGCGAATTTCAACCTGTTAGTTTTCTGCCTTTGTGTAAGTGACGGATTCTCCTTTGCAGTGTAAAAACCGTAGCCCATCCTCTTCATCACTCTCTTGCAGGTGTCGATCGTGGCATGTCTTCGGTGATGCTCGATGATAGTTTGAATTGTAGATCTTGGCATAAAAAGGTCCTTCGCTATTTGGTACGTATATTTGCCTTTGTTGTTACTGAAAATAATAATTTTCCGCACTTCGTCAGTCACTGGCTTACCTCGTGCCATTGCGATAGAGAAACAATTTGGATTAATGAAAATTTATTCTGGATTTGCCTTTTTATATAGCTGTCTGTCATTTTAGATGACATAGAATATTCCATCTTCAATTTAAAATATTATTTTATTTTACAAAACTGAGAAAAACAGATGTTATTTGAAATAGACGACCTATTTTGCCATAAATATAAGCTAGACGTATTTTTTTGCTTGCGAAATGTTATTTTAATACATTAATTAACCATAGTGCCCATTTCGTGGCACTATGTTTGTATTTGTTTGTTTTCATTCTCTAAAGTGTAATGTGTAGTGTCATGAATAAATGTTTTGAGTTTGAGTTTGAGTTTGAGTTTAATTATCTAAAAATAAATAATAATAGTACACTTTTTACAACGTAAGATTAAACTTGTTTTAATGACTTTGAGTGTATTATTGCCCTATAACCTTCAAAATCAAGCTGGGTCTAAATACTAGTTTTTGAAATATTTTTCGTATGGACAATCGTGACTAGACGAACTCATTTGCATTGGGGCTCGTATACCAATGATATGGTACATATTTATTGTAACGGTGAAAAGGTAACCCTGTATAACACAGATAAACTTGACCATGTACAGTGATCGTACTAATAATGTGGATGACGTTAAATCACCTATAGAATGTTTTCAAAAAATATTTTTACTAAAATTGCCACTTATCAACCTCTTTAATTAAACAAAAGTGTCATTTCAAATAAGTAAGTTGAGTACATAATGTCGTTCTTTTACTAATGTTTTAAAATACACAATTGAATGTCGAATTTACGAGAATATTGTTATTATTTACCCTTTTTCGAGATACGTGACAAAAACATGTACGTGCTGTGATCAAAAAATACTAAACATAGGACCAACATTCAAATGATCGTGTAAAATTATATACTTTTTTTGTGGACAGTCCTTATTTCAAACATTTTGAAAATCAGCATGTTTGCATCATTTTTTATGAAATTGTACGCCTGATACGCATTATAGGACTGCGGATCTCTAACGAGTTCCGTATTAAATATTAATGGGATAGTCTCGCATCCGTGTATTTTCTAAATTTACCGTCTACTTTACACATGGCTTGCTAGAGCTTGCCAGATTATAAATTAATCACTTATATTATTATTATGTTACACTATGTCGTTTCGATTCACACTAGTCACATACCTAGTTGTAGTACTGTAAATATTTTCACTATGAGTATTACAGTATCACATCATCATTGACGGCGACTGTCACGGGTATTAGCGGAGGTTGGATGACGCTTAAAACTAGCGTTGGGAGGTCAAAGAATATGGCCTTAAAACAGGGATATCGAAGTTGTGCCAAAGGGTCCTCACTCATAACAGCTTGTTGTCACGTAGTGCACCGCAGCAGGGCACACTACGCAACGCTGATTTTCAGTGTGGCCCGAACCGATTACTTGAAGATGAGGATATAAAGCAGTTTAAAATCTATGATCGAGGCAAACATATAAAACTATAAGTAAACTGAAATATTCCCAGACACCATATCACTTTCTTAGTACTTTTTGTAAAATACATCGCGTGAAATGCTATCGCTATCGATATCGCTATAAATTGGTAACAAGATGAGATAACATGCATTACCGTAGGTCTTATAGTTTCAGAGGTTCGAGACTTCAAATAGTACCCTGTTTTGTAAACTAGATAAAATGTTGAGTTTTGCTAACGTTCTTGGTTTAATATCGCCTTACCTAATTATGCTACGAAAAACATGCAATAATGACCTTATAGCGCACTTAATATTCTTTCATTTAAAGGTAAAATCAGGTCAGTAAACTTTGTAATTGAAACTAAAAACGCGAAATTCAAAAAGCAGGAGGTCCGCTATCTAAGTTTTTCATACAAATAGCAAGTCGTGTTGCAAAGCTGCAATTTTTGTATATTATAAAGGCTCTATAGGGATGTACGAAAATGCACATTACAAGAAGAAAACAAAAAGGATTTAGGTATAGGACGTAAAAAACTGAAAAAAAATCGGACTTTTTTTAGTTTTTGACGTTTAACTAAAAAACTATAACTTTTTGATACTAATTGCTGTAAAACTATGAAAGAATATTAAATTTGAAAGGATTTGAGCTACCTTGCATTACCCTAAATTATATAGATTTAGAGATATGACATTTCAAAATGTGCCCTTCATTAAGTTAAGAAAATAAATGCATGTTTTGAAGCCACGTATACCCCCAACTATAAGACTTACAGTAATTGTTATCGGCTCAATTTGTTCCAAATTTAATGTAGTTATTATCTACAATTGCTTTTTTTTCTTAGCGCGAACGTTTTGCCAATATTTAGTGAATAGCTTTAACGTAACCTAAAATTTGTTTATGTTTTGATAAAAGGGCACTTTATGAAATGTCGTATCTCAAAATATATATAACTTACGGTGATGCAACGTAGCTCAAATCCTTTCAAATTTAATGTTCTTTCTTAGTTTTATAGCAATCAGTATCAAAAAGATAATAGATTTTTAGTTAAACGTCAAAAACTAAAAAAAGTGCGATTTTTTTCCGTTTTTTACGTCCTTTGCCCAAATTATTTTTTTGTTTTTCTTTTAATATGCATTTTCGTATATATCTATAAGGCCTTTATAATATACCAAAATTGCAGCTTTGCAACTCGACTTGCGATTTGTATGAAAAACTTAGATAGCGGGCCTCCTGCCTTTGGAATTTCGGGTTTATACTTTCAACTACAAAGTTCACAGACCTAATTTTACCCTTAAATTAATAGTAGATTGTTCAACGAGGGACTAAAACAGGCCATTATGACACGAGATATTTATCCACCCGAGCGTAGCGAGGGTGGATGTAGTTCGAGTGTCATTATGGCTGTTTAGTCCCGAATTAAACACTCTACTTTTCACTTAGATTGCGAGGAAAAAAGCTACGTTCTACATAATCTCAGTATTAATTAACAGAAAGAACAAATAAGAAACAAAAAAATTATATGTTCTGCGATGTCAAAACTTCCGATTTCTTCGGAACATGGCCACTTTACTATAAATTCGCAAACTTTTTCAAGTTATAGGTATGGTTTAGTTGGAGTATGGTTTTGCTTCTTAAATTTTTCATCAAAATATGTCAGAAATACGCCTTCCATAAATGATGTTGGTACCTACCTAATTTGCTTTCCAGTTTTCCAATCCATAAAAGTTTGATACGCTTTTGAATATATTACACTAGATATCGGCGGCAAAAGATTTTGCACCACCTCTTTTGCATTCTTCTTTATTCTGGAGTAAGGCGTTAATACTTCTTCATCGCATGACGTGACATCGTAAATTATATAACTTCTACGATTTGAACAATATTACTTATGGACAAAAACACAAAAAATAAGCAATCAAATTCGTTCCGCGTTTAAGTTTTTATCTGTATTCCTTTTTCGAAATATGACGCTTTAAAGACTTGCATATTTAGCCAACGAATTGGAGCTAACTACATAACTATTTTGAAGCTAATTGGTTATTAAAAAATAAGTAATAAATTGGATTCAATCTTAATCATATATTAAACAAGTATTAATTATACATGTATATCAAGAAAATAAATCGATTCTCCTTAATATTTTTTCACGATTGACATTTTGAGATTTTCAATGTCAATAACCGTTCGTTCAAAAATCATAAACACTAGAAATGGCTGTTTAGGGATTTCCAAAGTCAATAAAAAAAAAGTTTAGAGGTTGTATCCACGGCATGCACAAAAGTGGTCCATACACAAGCACTGAAAATGGCGACTATCCTTTATTCTTGAACACCGTGAGTGTGGCTGTTTACGGGTTTCCAACGTCAATTAAAAAAATTTTACTTTAGTCCCTAGAGATTAATAAAGAGTTTTAGTCCCGATATGCAGGGACTAAAATAACATTTTAAGAGCATGAGAAGTGAAAAGAATACTAAGTGCGCTATAAGGTCATTATTGCATGTTTTTCGTAGCATAATTAGGTGAGGCGATATTAAGTCTAAAACGTTAGCAAAACACAAAATTTTATCTAGTTTACAAAAACCGGCCAAGTGCGAGTCGGATTCGCGCGCAAAGGGTTCCGTACTATTATCAATTTATTATTAAAAAAATACAGTTAAATCAACCTACTTCAAAAACTTTAGGAGGTAATTTAATCAAACCAAAAATCGTTGATAGAGTTTATTAATGTGCATAACATATATTTTTTTTAGTATTTTATATCGCGTAGTTTAAAAAATAAAGGGGGGGACACATTTTTCATACTTTGAGAGCTGATATCTCGAAAATGATTTGCTTAAATAAAAATGAAATGTATAAACCTTCATATCATTTTCAAAGACCTTTCTATTAATACCCCACACGCTTATATACAACTAAAAAATTTTTTTTATCCCCCAGTTACATGTATGGAGGGCCCCCACCCCAATGGTTTTTTTTACAATTTAGTATCATAATCCTGTAGCGGTTCATACAACACATACCTTTACCAAATTTTGTTACTGTAGCATTTATAGTTTCCGAGTAAATTGGCTGTGACAGACGGACAGACGGACAGACGGACATGACGAATCTATAAGGGTTCCGTTTTTGCCATTTTGGCTACGGAACCCTAAAAAGGGGTACTTTTTAAAGTCTCGAATCTCTGAAACTATAAGACCTACGGTAATGTATGTTAGCTCAACTTGTTGGAAATTTATTAGTCTTTAAACGTTTATTTACATATGATATCAAAAAACGAAAGGTTTTTTAAATGAAAATCAGAAACTAAAAAATGGCCGTAAATTTCGCAGTTTTTCACGTACTACCCAGCTAGCACAAATTTTTTTTGCTTGCAAAACATGGTTTTATACTGTCCTATGGTGTCTAAACAACATACCAAAAATGCAGCGATACTACTTGATTTGCGAGTTTAGGGTAAAATTATGTAGGTACGATTTGACCGTACTATTAAACTTACCCCCTTATTCATCATAAACGTCTCCTAACCTATATTAGGAGATGGTTATAAATAGGGGGGTTAGTTGTTAGTGTTATTAATAAGTAGGTACTTTAGGTTACAAGTCTTACAACACCATAATTACTATATCTTACTACATAAATTACATAATATCTATATTTCTAAAGGTGCATTCAGACCAAGCGAACATTCGCTATTCTAACCTCCTACTCTACGAAATTCGATCGTTACACAAAACGTGATTGGTTGATTTCGTAGAGCGGGGGATAGAACAGCGAATGCTCTTTTGGTCTGAATGCACCTTTACAACATCGCAACATAAGCACAGACATGAGCGTCATCACTAGGGGTCGGAAGGTCGGAACTATGGGCGCAAAACTTTAATAAAACTTCTCAATTGGAATTGACATAGCACATATACGTAGGTACATCCATAAAATACAGGGTGTTTTTTTTTCGACCGTTCAAATTCTACGTAGTGAGTGTGTAGGTCATACTGACCAACTTTTACTATGGGGACAAAGTCGAAATCGCGAAAAAAAAATCGGCTGTTTCATACATTTCGGCCGGCGTAATGCCGCCAATTTGTATGAAACAGCTGATTTTTTTTTTCGCGATTTCGACTTTGTCCCCATAGTAAAAGTTGGTGAGTATGACCTACACATTCACTACGTAGAATTTGAACGGTCGAAAAAAAAACACCCTGTATACATATTCTACACACCCACACATTGTAAGTTGAAGATTCCGAGATAGGGAATAAAATTGGATACAGATTTTTCAATAATATCCATATTTTTCTTTGCTAAAGTGTTCCCATATGTCAATTTTAAAGTTTTGTTAAAGTTTTGCACCCATAGTTCCGAGTGTTCCGACCCTAGTCATCACAGACGACGTTAAGCTTTATCAATCCCTTCCCTTTTTATTGTTTGTGCCTAGCCGTAGTGCAGTACCTACTCATACGACTCTGTAGCTCGCGAAGCATCTGATAGATCATCTTCCTTGATAAAGGTGAAAGCTTGGGTGAGTACTAGCGTCCTAGAGTACGGTTTAAGTACCTACACTTGCATATTTATTTAGGTACAGTATTATCCAATTGAACGCAATTAGTGTATTGAGGTAGGTACATAGGTATAGTACTACATAGGTAACATAGGTTACATTGACATATATATTATGTATATCAACGGAAGCTTGTTTGAATTTTTATTTATTTATCTAAACTCATAATCACTATTGATATCTAAAGTACCTAATTCTAGAAAAAAGGCTTGATAAAAAATAGACATAAAATAGTTAGTTTTATGAATAATGTAAAAATTGCATAGCTGCTTGACATTTATTTATCAAAAGTTATATTAACCTAGTGCATTTTCATAGGTCTTGGCCATTTTAATAGAATATTGCACAATGCACATGCAAGGGCTACAAACCTACAATTACTTGGTACCTATTATTATCAAATTAATCTGGTTAGTTATAATACCCAGTTCCCAAGTAATTATTAGTTTATAAATCAATAATAAGCACCTATTCAAATCCAAGACAAGGCGCCGTGAGAAGATATTGACCAACGTTTTACTTTCATGGAAATTCCCATTTTCTTAGAATTTGTTGCAATTTGAATATACCTTGCGACAGGGCCGGATTTAGAGGTTGACAGGCTTCGGGGCAACAAAGGAGTGGAGGCCCCCTGGCCCCCAATTATGTTCCAAATAAAGTAGACAATTTTTTCAATAAATATTTTTTTGTGGAAACAAGTATACATTATTTTATTATTTAAATCAAACATATAAATACAGGGTGTTTTTTATATCATTAGCCATATTGCAATATGTGTTGGGTAAAGGCGTAAAAAAATATTTGGTAAAACAAAAATAATCCATTATTCATTTTCCTTTTTGTTATAGATTTTTTTTTTAAATCCCATTATCTAACGAATGTTTGGTCACTATGATTACTTGCTTACTTTGCGTACTGACCCACCATCTCATAACTGCCAAATCAGATTGGAAAGGGTGTTTGAGTTTGCAACTTTAATTAACCCGCATAAGGTAACTAATTCAATGCGTTATACCTAACGTACGTAACAAGTTTCCTACGCGTGGTGGGGAATGGAGGTGGAGCTTAACTTGCAGGTAAATCTCACGAGACAGCATTATCAGTCTATCGCATACAGTACTAATAATGAGGGTATTTTGAGTTGCGCGCCGATCTGAGGGTAGTTTGTCTCGAGTGCGCTCACGCAAGCGCACTCCTTCTTTGTTTACAGAGTGCTGTACAAATGGCACATGGCATCTTGCGATCAGCCGAGCCAGCATAATTTGACCTCAAGAACGGAGTAACTTAAATGTTCCGTCATACAAACGCGTACTGGTTTACCTCAGATATCGATTCTAATGCACTCTCTAAGCAAATTGAATTGTTGATGACGACGAGCAGGTACAGGTAGGTATGCGCTTGGGCAGTTTTAATCAAATAACAATCGTGTGTGCATGTAGTTGGGACATTTTATTCATTGTTTAGTGCCGATGGTGGGGTGAGTGACGTCGGCTGATCGGTGCTTGTGATGAACTCCTGATTGGCTAAGACTTGACTACTCAAACCTGCTACCATTTTGTCTGCCATCGAATCGCACGGATTGAAACAAACTTGCCTAGTGACCACAAATTATGTTGTTGCCGGATAAAAAACGAAAAAAAAAACA
The DNA here is from genome assembly GCA_025490895.1 of Thaumatotibia leucotreta. Classification (NCBI taxonomy): domain Eukaryota; kingdom Metazoa; phylum Arthropoda; class Insecta; order Lepidoptera; family Tortricidae; genus Thaumatotibia; species Thaumatotibia leucotreta. The sequence goes on from JALPQI010010468.1 coordinate 15,382, forward strand.
AAAAAAAGTGTCACTTTTTTTTTCAAAAATGTTATGTACTGGTGATCGCGAATGACATATCCAAATTTGGCTAACGACATAACAAACACCCTGTATAATCGGAAACGAGACGTATCTGAAATTAAATTTTAGCGTTCACGAACGGAATCTTCCGAGCTTTTTTCGCCGAAAAATCGTTGATGATTTTACTGAAATCTAGTTCCCGGAGTAGATCACTCAACACTCTAAAAAAAATTTTATTAGTTGGAATTTAATTTTTTTCCTAATCTATATTGTGGGGGCCCCTCTTTTGTGGAGGCCCCGGGGCTGTAGCCCCGGTTGCCCCCACTTAAATCCGGCCCTGCCTTGCGAGGTTTTCGGGGAACCGCTATTTGCTGTATTGTATATCTAATTCGAATATCTTTTAACATTTCATGTTTACCGTAGGTAGGTTTGTATTATGATAAGAAAATAAGGGAATAGGTATAATAAGTGACCTGCTTGTTTTTCTATTTTTGGGTGAACACTTTATGCTACGTTACGTTAAAGGTGCGTTCAGACCAAAAGAGCATTCGCTGTTCTATCTCTCGCTCTACGAAATCAACGAATCATGTTTTGTGTAACGATCGAATTTCGTAGAGTAGGGGGTTAGAATGGCGAATGCTCGTTTGGTCTGAATGCACGTTTAGGCTTTTAGGGTTACAAATCGATTTGTTACTTATTTAGGTATGTCGTTAGTTTAATCTCAGTATCCTTAGCACATGGTTGTTGCGACTGTAGCACTAATCATGCCTTAAGCCACTATGTGTGGACCACTGTCCATCGGTGTCGGGTTCGTGATTAAATTAATATAAGTAAGTACCTATTTAATTTCGCGAAAAGCTCCTTTAGGCCCTGTGTGCTTAGGGTTAGGTACCACGAGTTGGCACTTGGGAATTACAGTAAAAAATCATACAAAATAATTTGGCTCGCAATGTAATGAATGCAACACAATCGAGTTATTGAACCCTCCTTGACAAGTAACTTCAAAAGCGGATGATATAACTGCCATAAGAATGTTTTGAGCTGCATTGCTGCTCCAAAAAATCAACATTCTGACATTCTAAGTGTATCTATAAAATTGTAATTAATGATCACACTAATTAATTGTATGCCGTGTTTAATTTGTCGCCCATATTAGACTTAGGGCCTGTTTCACCGCCCCTGAATAAAATATATCTCAGATAAATGTCATCTGTAATTTTCCTTTATATGTAGGTTTATACCTGGGGAAAAGTGATAATTTTATCTGACGAGTTTATTTATCCGGGAATTGTGACACACAGTGACTTAATTGACAATTACGATTGATATAATGCTTTGAGATTCACATGTCTAGTCCAAGTGAGTAATACTGATTAGGCTCAAGCGCCTGCCCAGGGCGCCGGGGTTATGCCGGCAAAACTTTCGAGAGCCCTTTCACCACTATTCCTCTAGATTAGCTCCGACGGTAAATCTGCCTCTAATGACGATAGCCGTGATCCCAGCGTGTTAGATTAAACTCGCCAAAGCGAGAATCGTGATAGAAAACAAACGAACATCAGTGTTTATGTTTTCGCTTTTCCGTTGACTTTTGAAGCGTTTGCATGTTCGGGATTCCCTGACTTGCATTGTCCATATTTTCCTCTGACCAACCATTGCCACAGAACCATTACCACCACACTACCATTGGCAGACCATAGAATTTGAAAGTTATTTGGACTTTGAATAAAATAAGTCGCTCAAGGTATTGGTTCTAATTGTGTTACATACTTTACTTTTAAATAAAAATCAGTAATTTCGCGACTATTAGAAGAATCTATACTTTACTATCCTTTTGATAAATACTAAACGAGTAAAGATTGTATCATAATAATATTATACTCGTGTCTAACATAATTTTAAGAGTGCGAGTCTAAGTTAAATAAAATGTATGTACTTACCTGACTACCTATCCACCTGCTGCGTACAATAGATTTTCACTATTTTTTTATATAATGTATACAGTAACTTTATTATAACGATGGGAGACTTCTTCGTATAATTTCTTTAAATATAAACAAGCGTGTATTCTTTTGATTGTGCAACAAACGTCTTGACAATCAGCCTACAACACTAATTGCCCATACATGGTTTAATTATGGAATAAAACAATACGTTAATTGTGAAGGCTTGTTCACATTATATAATTCTATTGTTTTTTTTACTTGTACTTATAACATACATACATTCTTCAAGTAACTACTACTACTATTCGTACGGGGACATGATTAAGACAATCAAATCAAATATTTTTAGAGTAAGTAGGTATGTACAGTCAAGGGCATTAATATATATACACTTCTCCATACTGATCCCTTACAAATGTGTCTATATATTAATGCACTCGACTGTACCGTGCACATACCACATACTACCGTGCACATGCACAGCTTGATTTGTCAAACTGGGGCTAATTATTAGCTTATCCATTTCTGACTGAAGAGTGTCTAAAAATTTGTCAAAATGAGTTCAATATAACATTAACATGATAATAATACATACTATGATCAGACGATGATAAAATATTACACGTATAATATTATGTCATCCGTAGGTAGGTAGCAAGGTAATGTAATAAACCTGACATAATTTTTGGCATTTGATGAATCGACCTGTAGGTAGGTATTCAATTAATTACAAATACAAACATTATTTTTTAGAGAATGTAAAGCTTGTTATTTCAAATCCCTTCCAGACAGTTAGATATATATTTGGCTTATACACATTATATAGACATTAGATAGATATTTGAGAAAGCTCCTTAAATGCTAGCTTTGACTTTCGGTTTCATTCATATTTATGAGCTTGATTTACGCTCGCTACGATTCTACGAAGTAGTGTTGAGTATGTACCCTTCATTCACAAATTCCTAGAACGATTCACTTTAAAGATCCTTACCCGTATAATATACAAAGTGGCCAAAAAATTATTGCTATGCCAGTGAGGTTTTGGCAAGCAGAATAAGCCCATAAGGGGATTTTCCAGAAGTAGTCGTTTTAAATAAATAGTTATAGTAGGCACCAAGCACCAGCACCAAAAAATCGACCCCTCTGAAACTTCCGAAAACTTCCTCACAGGTAACGGGAATGCATTTAATTTGGTCACCTTGTATATTATAAAGAGCTCGCTTCAATCAATTCTGAGCGGTTTACCGGTAATATTTCAACTCTTTTCTTATTTTAATTTCACATATATCTATTTATTACTTAATTCCGTACCTATTGGTTTTAGTATGTTAAGATTATAAGGGCTGCCTATGCAGGTAGCAAATGTCGAATCATTGTGTACAATAAATAAAAAAAGAAATACTTAAATATCATAAGATACTCTTACACGAATCAACCTAGTTCCACGGTAAGTTTAATTAAGGCTTGTGATGTGTTGTGTGCCAGGATATTTCGAAATTTATCTATTTATTATCGACAGCCACAATGCACTAATTTTTAGGCCATTCTGTATTATATATATGTAAAAATAACATATAATAATATAATAAAAACATACCTATACTTAAATATATCGAAAATAATCATACCAGCGAAACAAATACCTATTTCTGTAATAAATACAAGGAGATGCGCCAGGAATTCGAATTCGAACCCGCGACTGCGCAGGCAGTGTTACTGTTACTACCGACTGCGCCACAGAGGCCGTCGAAATGCGCAAGGATTGCCCTTACAACAGGGTGCTTAGACAAGTTGCCAATCGCTAACGCTTAATCGTCTATCGTAAGCGAAAGGCAGCTAACTGTCTTGGTCGCACTTATGTGTAAGAGTGACAGAGAGGGAAAACTACGATACGCTACTAAGCGCTAGCGATTGACAACTTGGCTAAGCATCCAGGTATGCGGAGGCTGCGCCGGCGCCGGTCGTGAATAACCGCATTCTCAATTAAGGATGCGTCAGCATCTACACTGCACAAGTATCCCATTTCAGTGCTATTCAACTCTATCAGCAAGGCTATCTGGATATTTTACACATTTTATGTGTCAAGTTCCCGGAATAACCTCTTCGACATTAATTAAATGGCACTCTCTATGTAAATATCGTATTCAGCGGAATGGCACTTTAGTTTGGCGACGTAGCATCGAATTTAGTTTATTCACTAACAGCTTTTCATGACCATTATTTGAAAGTCTTTCAAACTCAACGAGACGGAATAATAAACCGCATTCCCAATTAAGGATGTGTCATTCCGATGTGTCCCTATTCCACATGCTTATGTCTTTAGTAATTCTTACGCAAAAGATACTCATGAATCAATAAATAATAATACGTACCTAAATCAATAAAATATCATTGGACAAATCGCTCAATTAGGTAAGGCTTGTTGTACGCACTAAGTATTGATATGCATATAATAATCAGAGATCGGACAAATGTGCGTCATTGTTCGCAATAATATGGACATGACTCTTAAGTTGATTGAATAATTAATCATTTTCAGAAAATTACATATTTGACACCGGTAACTATGAAAACCTTTTAAAATAGTCACCTGAAAGCTCCTCAATCAAATTTCAAAAAAATATTCGTTTGCTTATTCATTTAATCAACTTTGGAGTCATGTCCATATCTATTAGGTATTGCGAACAATGACGCACATTTGTCCGATCCCTGATAATAATAGATAGTAGATAGATACATGCAGATACTTAAATACACTCATGACCAATAAATAAATATTTGTGATTAAAACACAAATAAATGCCCTCACCGGGATTCGCACCCGGGATTTATGCCCTAAAAAACCGGTATGCGGAGAAGGCTGCGCCGGCGCCGGTGTATAACCGCATTCCCTATTACGGATGCGTCATTCAGATGTGTCTCTATTCCACATGAGCCCGTCTTTAGTTTTTAAAACACAAAAAATACTCATAAATTACTTATTCTTAATTATTCGACCTTTATTTTTATTGCACAATTTTATTATTATGTTTTTGCCTTGGTTTTTCTTGTTTATTTACTTTTATTGCACAATTACAAGAGTCAAAGTCAAACGATTCTTTATTTAAGTAAGCAAGCACAAGTTTGTAACAAATACATTTGAGTCGTCATAAATAAATAGCAAGTTTTAAAAATGTAATCTACTTCCGGTTCTAACTCTACACTATTGACCCGAGAAGAATCCGGAAAAAACTCGGCGCGACTTCCATTTTCAAGAAAATTCCTAGGCTTAATAACTTCAATTTAGAATAAAGCCTACCTTCCTGTAAATCTCCTATAAGGTATAAACATTAGTCCCGCCGAGTTTATATATAATGTAGGCGATGTAATGTCTCTGCTATAGTAAAATGTAGAGGCATAAACGATAATGCAACATACACTAAGTATCCCATTTCAGTGCCATACTATCAGCAAGGCTTTCTGGATATTTTACACATTTTATGTGTCAGGTTCCCGGAATAACCTCTTCGACATTAAATAAATGGCACTCTCTATGTAAATTTCGTATTCAGCAGAATGGCACTTTAGTTTAGCGACGTAGCATCGAATTTAGTTTATTCACAAACAGCTTTTCATAACCATTATTTGAAAGTCTTTGAAAACCAACGAGAGAGGGAATAATAAATGAATACAAAAATGGTATTCATAATATGGACACGCACATAAATAAGATATCATCTTTAAACAAATTAAATACGTCATTACCGCTCGACGTCAATACTGGAAATCAATACTTGAACAAAAAGTGACAATACGAATAAAAATATTTCGAAATATTCGTCACGAACACGTAAAAGATCGAGCACTGATAGCTTGAATAAATATTGAATCATAAGTATTATCGTGACCGCAATTTTGCACTTAAAGCACAACGACATAACAAACACATAATACCAAAGTCGAGAACGGAAATTCTATTATAAAATAATTTAACTCTTTTCAATTTGGTTATTGATTTGGCATTTGAGGTTGCGTATTAAAAAGCGGGCATTAATGATGTAAGTTCACAATCAGTATTGTGATTATAACTGCTATAAGTGGTAGATGTATTGAGAACCGAAATGAATAGGATTTTGAATAGTAATTGGGCGATAATAACAAGGTTGTATCGACGCCGACGCTATGAATGGGAGAGTGAGAGCCGGAGAGTAGGTTGTAGGTACAGTCGAGGTGAAAAATAACACGAATAACAACCCCGTTGCTGTAGATATTAATACAGGGTGATTACTGGGTCATGGAGCAGGAGTGAATAGGGCACTAGACTGTCACGATAAGCAATTTTCACTATGGAGACAACCAAAACAAAACGACATTTTTTTCTGATTGTGAGTTAATTGACAGTTAAGGATTAATCGACTCATAATTAGAATATCATTTTCGCTTTGTTTTGGTTTTCTGTAAAAGTTGCTCAAAACTACCGTCCCTAGTATTCCGTTTACTCTTGCTCCATGACTAAAAACCACCCTGTACCTAAAACGTTGTTCGCATTCTAAGTAGGTAGTTATACTTTACCTCAACCCTACAGTCGGCCTACGTACCTAATTGTTTTGTAATGTAAATACCTACTCAACATACTTTTTAAAATTACCTAAAGTAAACAATCCAAGCACGATTAAGTACGGTACTTTACATTAAATTATATCGAAGTGGGTACCTAAAAGGTCAGTTCTGCTACAGGTAGGTATAGAATCAAATATTATTTACTACTTAAAACAAAACCACTGAATTGAGAATAATTTTAGTACAGAAAATGTTTTTAAAATGATTGTAGAAAGTAGTACCCTACATCGTTACACAGCTATAACCAGAAAGGCCATACATTTTCTTTTCATAATAGCTATTCTAATTAAATTTTACCACGAGGCTTTAAGTAACATAGCACAATGCAGCGGCATAATGGCCTTTGGAATCCCTCGGGAGTTTTGTACGCACTGGCGAGGAATGCGGTCGAGCAGGAAGCGGGGGAATGACCGCCATCTGCAGGCTACAACTACAACTACATCTAATACCCTCGGAATGAAACACGCTCGTCTACGGCTGCGGTTGTCAGCGACCCTACCGCAAACCTTCGAAATAAGCAAATTTCGAAGATTTGTCTCTGTCATTCCAAGCAAAGCGTCATTAGAGTGACAGAGGCAATCCTCGTTTACGAATTCTGCAGTTCGCGGTAGTACATAGGCCAGTTTGGACCTTCGGTTGTTTGGGTGATCGCGAACGTGCTTTTGATTAGCACCTACATGTAAAGTACAATTTCATCTCCATTCTGGTTGGTAATGACATTTGGCACTAAGTTGATGGTCTAAAAGCTTTACCAAGTTTGCCGTGGCTGTCGTCGTATCAATTTGTTATTAGAAGTTAACCTTAATTCTTCTTCTGTTTAACATATAGGTAAATAATATTTTTGAAATGTTAGAAAGTGAAGTTTTGTTGAGTTTGTAAACCACGGGCAGCATGGATAGGATTAAACGATTTTTATTTTATATTAAACTCTGGTTTTGGTAGGTACTTACTTACATATATATATATATACATATATGAAATTTTATGTTTGCCATTCTCAATGGGATTGGGATTATGCTCATCCTATTGAAGATGGTATTGATGTATTGATACTTAATTATGTTTTTTTTTGCTTAAAATACATACGGCCTGAACCAATTAGTTGTCTTGTTTTATACATTTTTTTAGGTTAGCGAGAGTTAGGTATTCGTGAAGAAACAATGAAAACGGATTATACCGTAGGTATTGGATGGCACTATAGGTAATACTATATTCATCTCATCCTGAGGTTGGGATATAATTAATATACGCGATATATGTAATCCGTTTCCATTGTTTTAAGTTATTTTCAAACCCTTTCAAAAAATATTTTATTCTTGCATGAATGAACGGTCAATGATCAATGGTCCGCACTCCAAATGATGTAACTGTAACTGGATAATATTCAAACCATAGGCGTTTTATGGAATTGTCTGTTGATTTAGCACTCGTATATTACACGGTTGGAGGATTCAGGTTGTCTTTCTATAAAGGTATTGTTTGCGGACAATGTGCCGGTCGGAAATTGCAGCGATTAGAGTCGTCGACGGGCTGCATGTCATTGCACTGATGCAACTTCATCTTTCGCAAACTTGCGCGTGCGATGTGTCATTATTTGTAGTTCTAGTGTTCCGTTTGTGGTAATGTAAGACGATATCAAAAATTTACGTTATAATGCGTCGAAAGTTATAGGTCCATCGGAAATTCATGAATGTAGGTAATAAATGTTCCTCATATATGGAATTCTAAAAGATCATGAATGATCTGGGGGCTACCTTGATCTCTTAAATGCGATTAAATTTAGGTTCGGCTAACGGCTTGTCAGTTTTTGACAGTTCTATGGAAATAACACATCGCGATTCAGACAGGTCCTAAACTGAATCGCATTAGTAGATAGTGGTAGCCTAGCCACCCAGGATAACTTAGAGAGGCTTAGCGTTTAAACATTATGAGCTGGTAGCTATATGGTCGGCCAAACATATACATGGTTTCTGGATGTGTACGTATTACTTACGAAATTTCTGTCCATGAAAAAAGGGCTATCAAGACGTAACCTCTGCTAATATTGCCACAATTGCCACTAGATAAGCCGGGTAATAAATGTAATGTTTTTCTTTGAATAATAGATACATATCTTATACTCATGGTGTTAAATAAATTAAACAATGCCTACCTGATGAAAGATATCTGCCAAGGCCAAAGAATCAATAGAGTAAATTGTAGGTGCTAGGTAGGTACCGCCTGAAGCAACAAAAACTTATTTGGCAACCTTTCAATAATGTAGAGATCGAGCCACTATGATCGCAAACGAAATGAAAAGCGTATTTGTGAGTTTTGTATGTGACCTCTGTATTATGTTAGTTTTAGTTATGAAATAAAACTATAGTAGCGGCATCGTAAGAAGTCGTTTTTGACAGCTCACAATAGTGTTGTGAAACGCTCGATTTTACCGTCGTAAAATTTTCAGTCAAGTGCGAAAGGGCGTTAGATCTGGTACTTGCCATTGAAAAAGTTTAATTAAAAAAGTGTTAGGTAATCCGAATTAAAAAAGTGTTTGGTAATCTTACTTAGAATCATTAGCAGGCAGCGAAACTTTGGAGCCGGTGACGTCATAATGACGTAAAGTCGCATTTAGGTAAGATGTTTTATAGGACGGATAGGACGTGACCTCTATAAGCAAAATTCATAGCAAACCACTCCCAACCCACGTTGGCAAACTTGCGTGCTGCTAGCTCAGAGTGCAATGTAGATATGCCAAATAGAGAAATGCCGTAAATACAGTATATAAACTCACTAAAACCATTTATTAAAATCAGAGCACATCTAGGTGATAAATAACGTAGTGGTATATAAATTATTATTCCACGAAAAATAAAATTATACGTGATTTTATAATTGAATTTGTAATTATTATGTGCTTACTATTATTTTAACATAATTTTAATTTTTTATTTATTTTTATGATGTAACTAGTAAGTGATTTGGTGTTAATACTAGCTTATGTGAATAAATACATTGAATTGAATAACAATTATGACATTTATCTGGTTGTCAAGTTCCACACAGTCTGTAAAGCCGCGTATCCACCGGGCACACGGGCTCGCGAGGACCTGTCGAAACCATGACAAACTTTTAGAAAATATGTGCGTACCTACTATTATAGCAATTATTCGTACCTCCATAAAAAAAGGTTTACTTATTTATTTCGATTGACGTATCGGTAAATTGCAGCAACAGCAGTAACATCACTATTCCGTTCAGGCAACAATGAAGTTTGACATTTGCTCCATTATACCAACTGTCAAATTTTTACAGAACTTCATGTGCAAACAAACGTCAAAAACGACTTCTTACGATGCCTCTACTGTATGAAAACGGATAAACTCGCGTATATTAACTAATTTTAACTTCATTCCGACGTTTCGAACACTTTACAGGGTTCGTGGTCTGCGGATGACTGACAATGGAGGAAATTTGATAGATCTACCTCCATCAAAATTAGGGCTCTCGGTCGTGTCCGGGTTTCGTGTACCCGTTTCCGTGTACCCGTTTCTTTGCTACCGGGAAACGGGTTTCTTACCCGTTGGAAACGTTTAATTAGGAACCGTGTAATTAAGACACGGATACCCGAGTACCTGTGTCTGATCCGCCCTCAATGTGTAGTGGCAGGGCCAATCTAAAATATAGGTACGATTTTATATTTGAACAAAGTATTGAACCGCATTTAACCTGCAACAAAGAAAATTTCTAGCTGCGTAATTCGTAAAAAACTGCGAATTTTTCAGTAGGTATTTTTTTGTTTCAGACTTTTTACTAATAATAACATAGGTTTTTCGAATATTCAATTGTAATGGATCCGCAAGACTCAAGCTTGGAAAAGTTTCTAAGTAGATCCGCGGACCCGCGCTTGGAAACGTTTCTAAGTTGGAAACGTTTCTTGGCGTTTCGTGTCGTTCGGGTTCTTAGTACCGCCGGTGCTAAGGATTCGTGTACACGTGTCTGCGGGTAACACGGATACCGGTAGCCCTAATCAAAATAAGAAAGATAAGTACAAAAACTACCCACCAAAGAAAAATTACTAAACCACAGACAATAAATTTTAAGGGTGGATGTACATACAAAATTTGCAAATTAAGCTAGTTATTCATTACAAATATTTTCAGAATGAAGACAAGAGACAAAATAAATTATCTACGCCGGTTCTATCCCTACGCCACTGCCTGAGAAATATTTCCTTCCTTTGTATGATTGTATTGTTAGGAAAGTATCCCAAAATTGGGACCGGCAAGAAACTCAGCGGGACAACTCTTTTCAAAAAACATTTGTAGTACATCTTAAGATCATCATGCATTAAACCAAAAACATACAATTTTGAGTAATAAGGAAATTTAAAATAATTTTGAAAAAATGTTGCCAGTACTAAAAAGGGGGGGAATGGTCACCACCGCCAAATACATCAGCCTCACGGTTTATGTCTATCAAATTTCCTCCATTGTCAGTCATCCGCAGACCACGAACCCTGTAAAGTGTTCGAAACGTCGGAATGAAGTTAAAATTAGTTAATATACGCGAGTTTATCCGTTTTCATAGTTTTATTTCATGAGTAATCCTCGCGGTAACCGAAGAAAATATCAGTTTTAGTTGTCAATATATTGAATAGGGATTATTAAAAGTTATATCTTTCATATCAAAACGTTGTTTATGTTTATGAAATAAACGTATTAATATTAACGTAAGACACAGTGACAGTAACTAGGAATGATTAGATATACCTTGTACAGTTAGGACATGTACCTATAGTCAGAAATAAAACAAAGTTTGGCTCTATAATTATATTACCTAAGATACATTAAATCTGATATTTTTTTTACAGTTGCGACTCTTAAGGTCTCGTCTCGACATCATTTTACATGAAATTCTATGGGGGTTTCATGTTAATTGAAGAAGCTATACCTAATACATAATTCACGATTGATGTATTATCTTGTTATTCCCTTGTCAGAATGGTCTCATTTAGTTAGGTGTTGAAGCATATTTCAGTTTAAATTCTCCTGCGAAACATGGCCATCTTTATCAAAATTATTGCATCTAATCTGATTGCTCCTCATATCCTGCTAGTCATTAAAATTAAATCACTTGTTATATTTGTGATAATCACGCAAGTTCACATGCGGTACGAAAGCAGGAAATGCGGTTTTCCCACCCTAACCTGTTATCAATGTGAAGAAAAAGGCATTGAACTCTAGAATCTTTTTATAATGTACTCCGACTAGGTAGCTTCGTAATGTGTTATTGTGCCCAAATAACAGACAAAGTGAATTAAAGCGGTCAAGAAATTTAAATCCAGACAGTCAATATTTTTCTCGTCTTACTCGTAGTTCAGCATTTTTTAAGATAAGCATATTTTCTTCTGATATTATTTGATATCAAGATTAGTACGGTCAAATCGTATATTAAACTCGCAAAACATGTAGTAAAGCTGCATTTTTGGTATGTTATTTAGACACCATAGGGCAGTATAAAACCACATTTTGCAAGCAAAAAAAAGTTGTGCTAGCTGCGTTATACGTGAAAGACTGTGAAATTTACTGTCTATTTTTAGTTTCTGATTTTTATAAAAAAAGCCTTACGTTTTTTGACAATATGCATCAGGTAACGTTTAAAGATGAACAAATTTGTAACAAGATGAGGTAACATGCATTACCGTAGGTCTTATAGTTTCAGAGATTCGAGACTTCAAATAGTACCCTGTTTTGTAAACTAGATAAAATGTTGAGTTTTGCTAACGTTCTTGGTTTAATATCGCCTTACCTAATTATGCTACGAAAAACATGAAATAATTATCTTATAGCGCAATTAATATTATTTCATTTAAGGGTAAAAAATCAGGTCAGTAAACTTTGTAATTGAAATTAAAAACGCGAAATTCAAAAAGCAGGAGGTCCGCTATCTAAGTTTTTCATACAAATGGCAAGTCGTGTTTCAAAGCTGCAATTTTTGTATATTATAAAGGCTCTATAGGGATGCACGAAAATGCATATTACAAGAAGAAAACAAAAAGGATTTAGGTATAGGACGTAAAAAACTGAAAAAAATCGGACTTTTTTTAGTTTTTGACGTTTAACTAAAAAACTATAACTTTTTGATACTAATTGCTATAAAACTATGAAAGAATATTAAATTTGAAAGGATTTGAGCTACCTTGCATTACCCTAAATTATATAGATTTAGAGATAGGACATTTCAAAATGTGCCCTTCATAAAGTTAAGAAAATAAATGTATGTTTTGAAGCCTCGTATACCCCCAACTATAAGACTTACAGTAATTGTTATCGGCTCAATTTGTTCCAAATTTAATGTAGTTATTACCTACAATTACTTTTTTTTTCTTAGCGCGAACGTTTTGCCAATATTTAGTGAATAGCTTTAACGTAACCTAAAATTTGTTTATGTTTTGATAAAAGGGCACTTTATGAAATGTCGTATCTCAAAATATATATAACTTACGGTGATGCAACGTAGCTCAAATCCTTTCAAATTTAATGTTCTTTAATAGTTTTATAGCAATTAGTATCAAAAAGATAATAGATTTTTAGTTAAACGTCAAAAACTAAAAAAAGTGCGATTTTTTTTTCCGTTTTTTACGTCCTATGCCCAAATTTTTTTTTTGTTTTTCTTTTAATATGCATTTTCGTATATATCTATCAGGCCTTTATAATATACCAACATTGCAGCTTTGCAACTCGACTTGCGATTTGTATGAAAAACTTAGATAGCGGGCCTCCTGCCTTTGGAATTTCGGGCTTATACTTTCAACTACAAAGTTCACAGACCTAATTTTACCCTTAAATTAAAGAATATTAAGTGCGCTATAAGGTCATTATTGCATGATTTTCGTAACATAATTAGGTGAGGCGATATTAAGTCGAAAACGTTAGCAAAACACAAAAAATTATCTAGTTTACAAAAAGGGGTACTTTTTAAAGTCTCGAATCTCTGAAACTATAAGACTTACGGTAATGCATGTTAGCTCAACTTGTTGGAAATGTATTAGTCTTTAAATGTTTATTTACATATGATATCAAAAACGAAAGGTTTTTTAAATAAAAATCAGAAACTAAAAAATGGCCGTCAATTTCGCAGTTTTTCACGTACTACCCAGCTAGCACAACTTTTTTTTGCTTGCAAAATATGGTTTTATACTGTCCTATGGTGTCTAAACAACATACCAAAAATGCAGCGATACTACTTGATTTGCGAGTTTAGGGTAAAATTATGTACGATTTGACCGTACTAGATCACCCACAACTGATTATACTTACTTAGTTATGATATCTAGAGAGAGACGCGGTAGCGTATCAAGCCAAGTTCAATTCAAGTAATAGAACTGGCGAGCAGCAACCGTGTGTAATATGAAGGTGCATGCAGACCAAAAGAGCATTCGCTGTTCTATCCCCCTACTTTACGAAATACGATCGTTACACGAAACGTGATTCGTTGATTTCGAAGAGTGGGGGGTAGAACAGCGAATGCTCTTTTGGTCTGTATGCACCTTTACACGAATCATTTTGGAGCAACTTTTGATTCCCTCATAACTCAATATTTACTTACACCGTCGGTCTAGGAGAGAATTGAAAGGATTTGATACAACTTTAGTGACTTTACAATTTACATAAGTAGTTTCGTTTAGATATACAACGACATTAAGGCACTGTTGGCTTACCGTGAACTCCGAAGTTCGTAAATTTCGGGGATTTGTCTCTGTCACTCTAATGACGCCTTCTTTGGTGTGACAGAGACAAATCTCCGAAACTTGCGAACTTCGGAGTTCACGGTAGTTTCCTAATGCCAGATACATAAATGTTAATTGTCCTTTTCTTTTATATACCTGGGGAAAAGAATAGTGATAATTTATGCGGGGGAATAAATGAAATGACAGATATATTGTGGGGATTGTAAAACAGGCCGTAAACTACTTAGACTGTAGTTAAAGGTCTGTGTTTACCTAGGTCCTAATGTAAACATGCGTCTAGATCAAGAGTTAAAGCGGGATCAAGCAACCTGCCTAGGCGAGTGAATGCCCGAGTCCCGAGTGCCTTGACACAGTTCAACGTTCAACTTTGCACCTGTCTAACGTTTTGACAGCTTGTCTGAAACTGCAGGTTTACTGTAACGTAATTAGTGTAATTACGAAGGTACTTGGATTAAAATTAATGAGAAGAGAGGTGAAGAAATGTGATTACATACCCGAGATATTGCTTGCTCAATCGATAATATATTTATTACGTTATCCAATATGTCAACGATCGAATGAAGAGAGATAGATTCGAGTACTATTAATTAGATCCAGATTATACTTACCTATTTTGAACTTAGTATAATACATTAAATATTTGTATTTCATGTTGTAGCTGAATTACTTTTGTGCTAGAGGCCATGACAATATTTCATTAGCATTAATATCACCATACTGAATCTACCTACTTGCTTGCCATAGCCTTTCTCTAATCATCACTACTATTCGATTCATTTGTCGTAAGTCTGTATAATAGCAACAAGGACATACGAACCAACATTGTCTACCGATAGGTATATAGTTCAAGACTGCGTTATGTCTGTGCCGTTTCATGTAAATCGATTTTCTAAGTAGTTAATGATTAAATAAATTGAATTTGGACAGGATATTGCATTTAATTAAATTATGTTCTCTCTAGATTGCGCTCACGCACAACTGATCGAAAAGCTTAAACGTGTTGGCGTTTCATTTCCATGCTCGAGCTCAGCATTACTAGTTCTCAATAGCTATGTACCTATCTACTTATTTTTCATATGATTCTAGCAAAATTATCTGTAATTACTGTGTTTCTCAGCGAAATGCCGACAGATTATGAGCTGGCTTGAGAATAAAAGTGAACCCAGTTGGACAAGGTTCTATTCATGGGCAGAGAAACTTCCCATACAGAGCGTAGCAGCATTCGCATACTTTTTTACATCAGTGCTCGAACAGGTCCTATTGATTAACTATAGCCGAATCCCCCCGTCTCGCGTATGGAACCGGTGGAAATATAAGTATAGGCTTAAATATAACATTCCTATTCCTACTAATATATGTACATGAAAAGTAGGCACCTAAATAATTCATAGGAAATATATAAAGTAGTATAAGGATTCTCTTCAGGGTGAAAATAGTACAGCACAAAGCAGTTATGACTGCGAAGGTATTAAGTAGAAACCACTTGTTGTACTAAATAGCAAACTTCCTAGATTACTTTCAAATAAAGAAAGTAATGCAAATAACCACCCACACGGCAGAACCAGTGTTACACTAATAGACCAAATAAAAGGTTCAATTGCGTCGGCGTTGCAAATGTCAAAACCGCCGAGAGATTCACGTGCACATGCGCAGTGGAAGTGCGATCAATGCACCCCCGTGGTGCGCGCGCCCCCGGCCTCGGCATTCTACGCAGTACATCACAAAAACACCGTCTGGAAAACCTGGGCGCACTCATCCGCGATCGGCAAAAAATTCATTATCAAAGTCTAAACTATTCAATCTGACTACGCGGCTCGTCGCGTTCCATTAAGGACACCCACACGCTACCGTCGCGGGGTCTGAGTGTTGCATCGCGCCAGTCTGACCGCGTGACTCATCGGATTCTCCCGAATATCGCGGATTTCTTGTCGCGTTTTGTGGTGGTGCTGGTGGTATCGGTGCGTGCTTGGACTGTTCGGATGCAGGTGGCCCGGCGGGCTTGCGAGGGGCCGCGGCGCCGGGCGCACCAGTGAAGCCAGGCCGCAGGATGGACGACTGTACAGACATCTTCTATGACGACGATACTGACGCGCAGTGCGATATGGTACGTGAAATAACTGGTCGTCTGTTTTATGGTTTCCTAATAATAGCCCATTGTTGTGAGGGAAAAACTTCTCATGCGAAAAAATCTCACTCGTATGCCACCTTATTTTTTATAAAGAAAGTAAGTGTCATGACTTTTTACCAGATCTTTATGACTGTTTTATTAAGAGTAAAGTAGATAATGACAGGGAGAGCAACCATCATATTGTTAGTTGTCAACCAGCATCCGGCATAGTTAAACTCGATTAATCTTCATTAATCTCCCCAGACAGGGTCATGTGGTCGCTCTCGTACAAAACAAAGGAGAACAGCATTGAAAGGCGATTGTATCGGTTTCATGAAATGACCAAACTTGTAAAAAGTGTAGGTGTTTGCAAAATGGACGCCTGAACATTCGGATTGCATAATTCAATGTCATCAAACAGAATTCAAGGTATTCTGTTCTTCCTTACTTGTAATTTAAGCGATTCTTGTTGCGGTACCCTGTACAGTCGAGTGAATTAATATATAGACACATTTGTAAGGGATCAGTATGGAGAAGTTTATATATGTCGTAGGATGATTTGATACTTCGAATCTTCGCGAAAATCCTAGGGGTTTTGCAAACTAACCTAACCTAACCTAACCTATTATCCGCGTTTTCGCAAAACCCCTAGGATTTTCGCGAAGATTCGAAGTATCAAATCATCCTACGACATATATATTAATGCCCTTGACTGTACGGTAGGAACCAATAACATAGATGCTAGCTTTTTAAAAATTCTTGGTACTTACATAAATGGGTGTTGATTTCTGTGATACCAACCATAATTATGATCACGACTTGCGGAAGATTCGCAACATAATAATGTTTCATTCGTAAGGCTAGGTACGAGTAATAAGTACGAGTAGGTAATACACATTGTTAATTTAATATTTAAGGTCGGTTAGATATACCTAATTAGCGTAAATAATAAAATAGTGTTAAATAAAAATTACGGAAAAATACTTAAATATCACGCTAAGTATTGGTACGTTATTATACTTATTATTTTAATTATGTAATCATATATCTTTATTACTTATATATCCAAATACATGGCTACAAGGAGCATAGTACGGTCAAATCGTACATCATTTTACCCTAAACTCGCAAATCAAGTAGTATCGCTGCATTTTTGGTATGTTGTTTAGACACCATAGGGCAGTATAAAACCACATTTTGCAAGCAAAAAAAAGTTGTGCTAGCTGGGTAGTACGTGAAAAACTGCGAAATTTACGGCCATTTTTTAGTTTCTGATTTTTATTAAAAAAACCTTACGTTTTTTGATATCATATGTTATTAAACGTTTAAAGGCTAATAAATTTCCAACAAGTTGAGCTAACATGCATTACCGTAGATCTCATAGTTTCAGAGATTCGAGACTTTAAAAAGTACTCCTTTTTGTAAACTAGATAAAATTTTGTGTTTTGCTAACGTTTTCGGCTTAATATCGCCTCACCTAATTATGCTACGAAAAACATGCAATAATGAACTTATAGCGCACTTAATATTCTTTAATTTAAGGGTAAAATTAGGTCAGTGAACTTTGTAGTTGAAAGTATAAACGCGAAATTCAAAAGGCAGGAGGCCCGCTACCTAAGTTTTTCATACAAATCGCAAGTCGAGTTGCAAAGCTGGAATTTTGGTATATTATAAAGGCTTTATAGATATATACGAAAATACATATTACAAGAAAAACAAAAAAATAATTTGGGCATAGGACGTAAAAAACGGAAAAAAATTCGGACTTTTTTAGTTTTTGACGTTTAACTAAAAATCTATTATCTTTTTGATACTAATTGCTATAAAACTAAGAAAGAACATTAAATTTGAAAAGATTTGAGCTACGTTGCATCACCCTAAGTTATATATATTTTGAGAAACGACATTTCATAAAGTGCCCTTTTATCAAAACATAAACAAATTTTTGGTTACGTTAAAGCTATTCACTAAATATTGGCAAAACGATCGCGCTAAGAAAAAATAAAGTAATTGTAGATAACAACTACATTAGGAACAAATTGAGCCGATAACAATTACTGTACGTCTTATAGTTGGGGGTATACGAGGCTTCAAAACATGCATTTATTG
The DNA here is from genome assembly GCA_025490895.1 of Thaumatotibia leucotreta. NCBI lineage: Eukaryota > Metazoa > Arthropoda > Insecta > Lepidoptera > Tortricidae > Thaumatotibia > Thaumatotibia leucotreta. The sequence continues at coordinate 33,875 of JALPQI010010468.1, forward strand.
TCTTAACTTAATGAAGGGCACATTTTGAAATGTCGTATCTCTAAATCTATATAATTTAGGGTAATGCAAGGTAGCTCAAATCCTTTCAAATTTAATATTCTTTCTAAGTTTTGTAGCAATTAGTATCAAAAAGATAATAGTTTTTTAATTAAACGTCAAAAAGTAAAAGAAGTCCAATATTTTTTCAGTTTTTTTCGTCCTATGCCGAAATTCCTTTTTTGTTTTTCTTGTAATATGCATTTTTGTACGTCCTTATAGGGCCTTTATAATATACTAAAATTGCAGCTTTGCAACACGACTTGCCATTTGTATGAAAAACTTAGATAGCGGACCTCCTGCTTTTTGAATTTCGCGTTTTTAGTTTCAATTACAAAGTTTACTGACCTGATGAGTTTACCCTTACATGAAAGAATATTAATTGCGCTATAAGATAATTATTTCATGTTTTTCGTAGCGTAATTAGGCAAGGCGATATTTAACCAAAAACGTTAGCAAAACTCAACATTTTATCTAGTTTACAAAACAGGGTACTATTTGAAGTCTCGAATCTCTGAAACTATAAGACCTACGGTAATGCATGTTATCTCATCTTGTTACAAATTCATTCATCTTTAAACGTTACCTGATACATATTGTCAAAAAACGTAAGGCTTTTTTTTTTAAATCAGAAACTAAAAATAGACAGTAAATTTCACAGTTTTTCACGTATAACGCAGCTAGCACAACTTTTTTTTGCTTGCAAAATGTGGTTTTATACTGCCCTATGGTGTCTAAATAACATACCAAAAATGCAGCTTTACTACATGTTTTGCGAGTTTAATGTACGATTTGACCGTACTAGCAGTGAAACAATACACCTTAAACACTAAAGAAATAAAATAATCAAAATTACATTCTAAGCCTAAATTTACACACACATAAATACATAAAAATTACATGCACACAGCACTCAAACATAAAAATAATACCTAATTATTTTAATTAGGTAATGCCATTACTAAGCAATCGCTTTCAACATTATCTTGCTAAAAGATAATTTTAATAGCCAAATAAGTGCGGTATACCTCGAAAGGTGCTTACATAGTTACCCAAGTAATTCTTTGCTTGCAATACGTTTAAATTAAACCGAGTAAGAATTAATTACTCCCCATGCTACATAATCCAGAAGCTACATTAATTAAATGTTACGTAAAGTATTGTGCGTATGTGAAACGGTTGCTTAAAATGATTACAGCAGCGGACCGTGGCGAGATTGATGTTTAGTTGTTTGTTTACTGGCAAGATTGAAATTGGTTATAATTACTCTGTTTTGGCATTGTTGTCAGGTTTAACATGAATCGCTTAATTGAGTACCTATATTATTATAAATGCTGTTGAAGAACCATTTATTTTAATGCTGTGAAAATCAACAAGCATTTATGCCCAACATGCCAATAGTTAGGTATGCGAAATATTAGTTAATGGCGCTTGGAATAACCCCACACATTTAAAGTGAAAATAATAGATCCTTTGAGATTACTCATCTCATAAGAATACCCGTATTTGAATGAGCAAAGCTTTTAAAGCAGTCGAGTAGCCGTACTACTGAATTGCATAAGAACCTAAGATTTGCTAAAAAAAAACCGGCCAAGAGCATGTCGGGCCATGCTCAGTGTAGGGTTTCGTAGTTATTCAAAAACGGCTGGGCCGATTATGTTCGAAATCGTTTTATTTTAAAGTATTCTATAAGCCCCATTATTCATGATTTTTTTTCATATTTTTTGGACCTACGGATCAAAAGGGGGGACACAATTTTTTTCTTCTGGAGCGATTATCTCCGAAAATATTAGCTTTAGAAAAAACTTTCTTTCAAGATCCTTATTCTTTTTAAGAGACCTATTCAATGTTACCCCCGTCCCACACTATAGGATTACAGGTTCCGTTATTGCTATTTTGGCTACGGAACCCTAAAAAAAAGACAGCTTTTTTATTTTTCCTCAGTATGTGTATAATACAATCGTACTTATATACGATACAATCGTACTTACCGCACAGTTTATTGCATTGAGAGAAGTTATAGAAGACAAACAGATATCATCAAACTTTACGACATTCATAGAATTTTAAATTCAAATAATATACCTACTCTCAAAATGATTGGTTTTTGATCGGTTAAGTAATTAATGTTATTTTCTCCAAAAAGTTAGCTATACATAGGTATATGTATACTCGTAGTTAATTATTCAGTATGTACTTACAGTTGATCATTAACGGACGAAACAAATGATGATTATACTTATCTAAGACGAAGAATCAGAGTGCGGTGCACGATGAACTATTTCTTGTCGTATTTTTACATTCAGTTGGTTGTGCGAGAGTGAGTCGAGTAGTTGAGCAAACTATTGAGACATTAGGTACAGTCAAGGGCATTAATATGTATAATTACACTCCAGACATGAGAATAGATATTGTACATATATTTAGGCATACGCTCCCTGGACATAAGATATACATATAGTTGTATATATATTTATGCCCTTCACTGGACCTCATTCTATCAGCCAATCACCAGCAGCTGTTTTTCATATACATACATAGTTTTGTTAGCTGTCACGGCAATTTACAGAAAATTAACGTTACCAAATTTTTTTTTTCATATACGTACGACGAACAGAAAGCTCGACGCAGAGGCTATTTCAGAAATAATTAAGTAGGTACCTATCAAAATATTAGACTTTTTGAAAACTCTTGACTTTTGGACACGGTCGTGAGACAGATGCCAAACTATCTGAGACAGCTAGTTGCCATAAAACTCATGACAGTCATGATTAGTAAACTTAATTTCCATACTTGTACAATCCAGCGGTCGGCCACTAACCCGAGGCTTATCGGTTAAGAGGTGTCATAAATGTACGAGTATGGACTTAATGTTAGTTGGTTATGCCTAGATTGTGCAAGTGGACTTAAGCAAAATATTGTACCTAATTTTGTACATTATCGTTTATTGCCCCCTATGAAGTAAGGTAAGGCCGCGTATTATCTAACTACATTATTGTAAGGGCAATAAAATTAATACCACTTCATAAAACTAAGTGAAAATAGACGACGATTCTCTTATTTTCATAGGATCTGTGGAATCATATCCCATGTTCCATTTCTGTTGAGATAGGTACTTTAATCAAATATACACATTTCGTTGCATTTACATCTCACTTTGCAAACGCCAGGTTAACCAGGGTATACAAAAATAACTGGGTAAAAATCCATGGAGTGTTTATTACGAACCAGAGCCATATTTTTTTTATTGTGACTTAAACCTTTTTAAACGAACTACCACTATTTTTAATTAACATAGTTTAACTGGTGTAGATGGACTCGCCTCGTCCCTGCGAGTGTTCGGAATGACAAGTTCAATTGTGCAGTGAAAGCTCGCGCAAGGTGGAGTATTAATCTCCATCATGTCACTGCGCACCCACGAGACCGATTCGAACAATACCGACGTTTTTGTGACCCTTGGTTATGATTGCTCGTACAGTTAGGTGCTATACAAATTGATGGGTTCATGAGCGGTTTTGTAAGACAGAATACAAAGTAAAATTAAATAAGAATGACTTCTGCTGGGTGACGGAAGAAGCGACGTTTACTTAGTATGATATTTATTATGGATAACTTGGAAACTAAAAATGTAGGTACCTATAAATATTCATAGTGTTGTACAGACTCGACGCTTTGATGAGAATAAGGTTTGTAACAGGGATCGGAACCGGTTTTTTAGAAAAACCTCGAAATAGCTCAATATTTTAAAATGTTTTACACTCTTTATGTAGTATTCAACATTAACATTAACTATTAACATCATATTTTTGAATTACTCCATAAACAAAAAAAATATGAACCGAAGAACAAAAAAGAACGGAATTCGAACCGTTCTTTTGTATGGAGCAAAAACCGGTATCCGATCCCTGGTTTGTAATGAACCGTGAAGTTAGTGTACCTACTATTTCGGTGAAGTAGGTACCTATGTACTTATAGTGTATGGTGTCTTAGATCTACTAGGTCATCGTGCTATCTGTGATTTTTAATATAGGAAGAAGAATTACATGAAAACCTAGAATTACAAGAACAAGTCGTTTTCGTGGAACTTTGGTCCCTAAAGTTCCTAAATTCTGTAGGACAAACCTTAAATTTGCCTATTTTAGAAAAAAAAAGTTTTTTCATTTCTTCTAACGAAAATGCCCAACCACATAACGAATGTCATGTCCAATTTAGATTTTAAATTGAGATGAAATTCGTTATGTTCCGATATCTTACGAGTAGAGCTCTGTTTTATGTAGCTATTCTTCCTGTAATTAGCTAAAAAAGATAACTACATGTTTCCTAGGTACCTGTCATCACATCATCACTTGTGCAATCGATGGTACAGCAATTGGAGCGATAGAACAAAACCTTTGTGCCATTTATAACTAATTGAGCATGAGAATTTATAAAGTGAATGGGAATCATTAGTGATACCTACCACAGACGAGTCAATAATAAAGACGGTACTCTAGATCGGGAACACCATTGCTTAAACCAAGATGTTTAAAAACATCATCATCACTGCGTCAGTTTACTAATGATAAAAAAATGTGTAAGTATACCTACATATTATACCTACGACGGACTACGGACATTAAGATAAACGACAGCTTAAGGTGCATACAGACCAAACGAGCATTCGCTATTCTAACCCCCTACTCTACGAAATTCGATCGTTACACAAAACGTGATTCGTTGATTTCATAGAGTGGGGGATAGAATAGCGAATGCTCGTTTGGTCTGAATACACCTTTAAGTGCAGTACTATTAGAAGTTTGTTCATACATAGGTAGTCTAGAACATGAAACGATAAATCTTATATTATATCGATGCACTAGAAAAGTCACAAATTGACTGAAAGATAAGTTTGGTAGTGATGATCACAGCAAGGCAATCAAGGATCCTGAACTATTTGAAACAATATAGCGTATTTTGTTACATCAAAAAGTCTGGAATAGGTATCAGAGGATAAACAACGTACGATGAAGTCCATTTAATTAAAATCGTTAAAGTTTAAATCGTAGAACACGGATATTTGTTGTTCCGATTCAATTATAATAGGGATGATGACTGTAGTTAAAATAAATTATTTAACATTATGCACGACATAATACACGAAGAAATTATTACTAAGATGTACCTAAGTAGATTGCAGTAATTTTTGTACAGAACTTCTTTTAATAAATTGAAAAGAACTTAAAAGAGTAGGTCGTTTGGAACTACTCAAACGTGACGTCACTTTTGAGTATTTCATATAAAACTCCATACTAGTGATCGTTTTGACAGTTCGAAAAAAGCTGCTGATTTGACTTGCCAGTCATGATGCCTATTGTGCATGAAATTTATCATTCTTTATTATTTTTTGTCTATGGTGATACTATCGCTAGCAATGCGATCGATCGATTTTGACGTTTCAAGTTCATAAAACACACGTTTCTAAATCATTACGAAATGCTGTTAATAGTAGATATTAGAGAATCCTCTTTAATTGATTGGCGTCCTACTAAGTTGACTGTGGCGTCCTATAGTCTACATCATCATCAGCCTATGATAGTACACTGCAGGACGTAGGCCTCTCCTATTAATTATGCGTATAGACGCATTAGGAGGTAAATGCCCATAATCGCCACGCTGGGCAAGCGGATTGGCGATCGCAGTAATGTGTCCACTATGATGACGCTGCTGCCCATCATCAATCTTTTATCAAATAGTGGTCAGTGACACTTCAATCCCTTAGTCGACTCTTACGACACCCGCAGGAGGAGTTGGGGTGGTGACAAATGTATTCTTACTGCCGTCACCACACGGCCTATAATCTACATAATGCTTTTAAATTACAGTAGTTTCCTAAAGGAGACAATGCTGCTGGGTTGCTAGTTCTAGGATTATAAGGGACAAAACATAGTTTTATTTAGATATGCTGTAATTGAAGACGTTCAAAACACCACGAATTTACTCTTACTAGTCAAGGTCTTCGGTAGGTAGGTACTGCCGACTGTTGCAGAACGTTGAAACCTTTCCAATTGTGGGAAACAAGTGCCCTTTATTGTTATTCTAGCTTATAAATCTCAAGCATAGTAAGTAAGGCTTTGTACAGAAGCCTCACTATAACTAATAATACATATCTATATAATGTATGTATACCTATATATAACAAAACCGATCACTGACAACTCAACATGAAAAATGTTGTACACTACCTTTAGTCTTTACCTAAGGGTAGCGTATAAGAGTAAGCTCTTATTAGTTTTAGTATATAAGGAGTTAATCCTGACACTTGTCTCGTGATGGCAATATTTATGATGGAGGCAAGTTCTATTGGCCCTAGGTATATTTAAATTTCTAGATTCTTTCTAGGCAACGGAACGGCAAAACCGGAATTCTTATAATTTCATCATTTCCAGTCTGCCTGTCCTTATGTCTGGTGAATTTTAGGGACCTACTGATAAACTATCCATTATGTAAGGTTTTGGAAGATATTTGGAGAGCAATTTTTTTAACTTACAATTGTATTATTAAAAATATATTGAAGAGGTACCTCGTTTATTAAGAACATAATTGTTTTGTAGGGACAGGACATATCGTACAAAAACATAGAGTGCATTGCAATGAATACACTATGAGAACGCAAACGCCTAATGAACCTGCGAGTAGACGGAAATGTAATTAAAATGTAATCTAATACACAATGCAGTGCTATGAAGCCAGGACTCTTGCTCCTGTAAAACTTCGTAATTACAGGTTTTTCCGTCTGGATGAGGTATTTTATGAACACTTATGTTTTACGAGTAATAATATTGATTATTCCCGGAGCTAAAATAATAATGAGTTTCTTGCTTCCTTCTCGTTAAAGTTTCGCACTGACTATAATAGTGAATAATAGGTAGGTACAGATACATACATAGTGATAAAATGTGAAACTTTAACAACAACGATTTAAGAACGACAGGGTATTTTACGACAGGACATAATGTCCACGATGTCCATGATCATCACGAAGGATTTCAAACGTATTGAAATTCTCATTCAAGAATGATCAACACACCAAATTAGTTAAAAATACAAGTATGGATTGGTACCTACAGTGAATGAAAATTACAAATTCACAAGCCCGCACAAGAATGGGGAAAGCCGGTTAAACAGAATTGTAGATTGCATTCTTGCAGTCCTTATTCCATAGACGAATGTTGAGGCAGTAGAAGATCCAAGTGGTTGTAATAATAATAAGTACATATTATAATAATAATAATAAATTTATTTATTTATTTCGTGTAACTACATGACACATAGGTAGGTATTTACAAGTGAGACAATTACAATTGAGCATTACCACAAAATACTGCCAGTGGGAGCATGCAATCCCGTACAGTGCAACATAATGGCACAATCTGGCTTATCAGCTATCATTCTCAGAATGGTATTGGGACTGTCCCGTACCCGGCGCACCAGGGATGCGGCGCGCCCGCGAATTGATGCATAAAAACAGTCAACTCGCGCCTCCGCAAACATCCCTTATGCGCTACAGAAACGAGGCAGTCCCACTATCACCCGGAACGCGTTATTGTACTGGACCCGAAGAGCCCTATAGGCCCGTTGCGTATAATTCACCCAAAGGCTGCAAGTATACATGGACGTACAAAAGGCTCTGAACAGGGTAATTTTGACCTCCCTGGAGCAACCTGCAAACCTCCGAGCGATCATATTTGCCCGCACCGACAGGGCCCTTCGCTCCCGTTCAATATCAAGGTCATCCCTGTGATCAACCGCAACGACATGTCCTAAATATTTAAAACGGTCAACTCTGTCCATGGGTCTGCCATTAAGATATATGGCGGGGACCTCCGAAACCTTGTTGCGATCGACCTCAAATACCATATACTGGCTCTTCCTATCATTGTATTTAAGGCCGTGACTTAAAGCATAGGTCTCACAGACATTGAGAAGCCTACGCATTCCACAGACCGACGCACTCAGTAGCACCATGTCGTCAGCATAACTTATATTATTTACACAAATCCCGTCCACATGACAGCCCACATGGATGCTACTGAGTGCCTCGATTAGTTCATTCACGTACAGGTTGAAGAGCGTAGGTGAGCTCAACCCCCCCTGCCTCACCCCGCACTCCAGCCTGTACTCCTCAGACTGCGCGCTTGCCCATCTAACGCTGTTGACCTGGTTTCCGTACCAGTACCTAAATATACGAACCGTTTCCGGCGGTATACTGGTTTTTTCAAGCTTTTTCCATAATATATCGTAGGAAACCAGGTCAAAAGCCCTAGATAGGTCTAGAAAGCAGGCGATCACTGGTGTCCTACTTTTAACGTAATAGTTGACAGTCTGCTTAAGACACAGTATAGCTGTTTCTGTAGATAGCCTTGGCCGGAAGCCAAATTGGTTATCATGCAATTTTACATACTTATTTAACTGTGAGTTAAGCAAACTGTCAAATACTTTCGCTATAATCGTTGCCAAAGATATTGGCCTGTAGTTATTTTTGTCGGATAAATCCCCAGTTTTATTTTTAACTACAGGCACAACAATCGTGCGCATCATGTCAGTCGGTAGATATGAATGCCTTACACACAGTGTGAAAAACATTGCCAACAATCTTGATATATGTGGTCCCGCATACTGGAGGTGCTCGATGCTGAGCCCATCATGACCCGGAGATTTACCTCTGGTCATAGATTTTATGATTTTATGAATTTCCTTAGCAGTAAACCCAGGACCGGGTTCATCATTACTATACTCACCCTCGAGTCCCCCCTGCAGCGATGGACCTAAAGGAGACCTTATGGAGAAATGGTCCTTAAATAAATTGGCAATGTCTTTGTGGTCAGACATCCCGTCAACCCCAGCCGGGGTGTATTATACAACACATCTGCAATTTCTAGAAAGATTACATTAGGATATTCTCGCTTCTCCACGATTCAGTACATATATATACATTAGGATGCTAATCAGTTTTCCACAGCGAATATTCCACATTTTTGCATTATTTTGCAACTTTCGTTTTTATATAACTTTTTATGCTAACTAGTAACATGGTAATTTACATTATTAGTAGTATGACTTAAAACTAATATCGACGCTGGAAAGGAGAAATTGGATAAGCGACATTTTTGAAGATATTGAGTTATACACACCGTTAGAATCGGCAAATTTTTCCGCGTCGAATGAGCTAGGTTTCGTATCCATCTGACAACTTTTGTGTCGCTTATCCCATCGGTGATTTAGAGAACTTTCGATA
>JALPQI010010469.1:0-46360 GCA_025490895.1 Thaumatotibia leucotreta
TTTGTGAGCTACTTAGCTTATAATCACATCACATCACATCATCAGTCTATAATCACACCACTGTTGGACCCCGTGGGTCGTCATCCCACCTGTGAAAAACGTGTTAAATATTTTTTTCGAACAAGGTGTCCCATGGGACCTATATGAACAACGTGTTTTTCTTTGCGACTAGTTAGAGTTCATTAATATTTGTATACATTTCTCCATACTAATTCCTTGTAAATGTGTTTACATAATTATAAAACCGTGTAAAATATTATGTGGCCGTGTGGTGACGGCAGTAAGAATACATTTGTCACCACCCCAACTCCTCCTGCAGGTATCGTAAAAGTCGACTAAGGGATTGAAGTGAAGATTGATGATGGGCAGCAGCGTCATCATAGTGGACACATTACTGCGATCGCCGATCAACTTCCCAAGTGAGGCGATTATGGGCATTTATCTCCTAATGCGTCTATATGCATAGTTAATAGGAGAGGCCTACGCCCAGCAGTGGACTAACATAGGCTGACGATGATAAATTATAAAACAAGACTTCACTGGAAATTATGAACACTTCCGCACCGGTCCGTATGAGATTTCTTTTTTTTTTCGCGTTTTTCATATTTGTTCCATGGAAAACCTTGCCCAGAAAGACCATGTTAGCCCGTTTGTGACAGTTGGGATCAACCTATGTATAGGTAAAAAATATAGCTTATAATATAATAGACTGAATTAATCCCGTTTAAGTCTTAGAATCTCTATATTGACTTAATTCTACATACATAGACTATCTAGATTGCCTCAAAGGTCAAGCGTCATAAAACTATCATTATGGATGCAATAGGCACTCGTACTTACAATAAAAGAGCAGTTAACATGTCTATTCGTTTGTCATGAACCCGTGACTATTTGAGGTTAGTGAACCCTATGTCATGGGCGTATCTTATGGAGTTTACTGCTTAAAATCGGTTAGTTTATGAACTACTTTGTCAGTCTGTGTATTTAGTATCTATATTTATCGTAGCTTGGTACTCACATCACAAGCCTTAATTGAGCTTACCGTGAGACTAGGTCGGCTTGTGCAAGATAGCCGCCAAGCTATTATTGTTATTAACCATGTGCACAACAAATGAACGAATAACTCAATATCAGGGCCACCGATTCCGGTCATCCTTTTTTTAACGGACTTCAAAACAAACCGATATGGTTTTGTTGATACCAAGTCGCGGTCTGAAGAAGGGATTTTGGAGAAATTATTGTATAAAACGTTTTATTTTTCATTGGGTGATTATTTGCTGACAAGGTGGTTTCCCAAGCTTTGCAATACAAAGTTCGACTTGTTCCTAAAACAAGCGAATTCCATGCTTTTAGCCAAGGCTGTATTACAATCTCAAGGAAATAGCACGGATCTAAGAAAATGGTAGAACCGTACCGGCTTTTGAATTTAGTCGCAAACCGTGACGTCATCTAATGCATTTGCGTTGCTTGTTTCACAGATTGCTCACCAGCAGACGGTACATTTAAGATGTCTCGCAGGTACTATATTCTGTGGTACGATCGACAAAATTGAATCGTGACCCAAAATAGGAGCTTGCCATAGTAGCATTGAAAGTCAAGCTTTATTCCAACCACACATCCACAGTAGGTACCGCATGTACCGCATTACAAAACTATAAATAAAAAAAAAATCAGATCATTGATCTATAGTCCATATTGATAATGATGATTGATCATTGATTGATCTATACTCCTCAAAATAAAATAAGGGCCACTGAGTTAAATGAGCCTATAACGTAAGTTTAAAATATGTTTATTTCATGTACTGATTATTTTTTGCCTACAAAAACTGCAGTTTAACCCCGTCATTCATAAGCAGATCCTAACCTAACAAACCGCTAAGTATTGTTTATCCTTTTCACTCTTATGGACTTATTAATAAGACCAAAAGGCACAAATAATACTTAGCGCCTTGCTAGGTTAGGAAACATTTATGAATAAGGTGAATATGTTTATTTGCTGTGCCAATTAACAAATATAAAATTAAACCTCATTTAATTAGATATGCTTAATAAACTCAAATAAATTAGAAGTCGCAAGGTATAGTTTTTTTTTTTTTTGAGTGGGTCTGCCAAGGGCGTTTATGGGTTATGCAGAATTTGGTTTCAACCAATTGCTACATGGTTTAAAACCACTGTTTTTCTACCAAGGTCATCTTGCAGAAACGGTGGTTATCAGCCGTCTGGCGCATACTTCATAGACAGTGCATAATAATCACATTACATAGTGTACTGTCTATAGGGATAAATCTATGGCTTGTTTATTTCTCGACATTATTGGCACATGTTCGACATTTCATTACACAGAACGTCTGTGTAGCGGATCCTGTTGAATAAGTGTTTACTGTTTATGCGTCTGCGATGCAGTCTCTTTGGTTTACTCTGTGTCTAGAACGTTGCATTAGTTTTATGTAAATGCATTTCCTTTTATGGGGGTGTAGGTTTTTTGTAGAACAGATAAGATATTTTTCCAATCTCAATTCGAGTGCTGTTTTTGCATGTACATATAATAATAACATAACACACATCTTAGAGCAGCCGTACACCTGTAAGTTCTTACGTAAGTTATAGTGACGGAGCTATACTAAGGAAAGAGAGGTGAATATCACTATCTCATTCCTTAGTATAGCTCCGTCCCTACAACTTACGTAACAACTCACAGGTGTAATTTCGGCCTTACACCTACCTAGTAAGCCCACGTAAGCTCAATTAAGGCTTGTAATGTGTACCCACATTACAAGCAACGATGTATGTTACTCGATATCTTCGAGAACCGTAAACTGATTTCCAATATTTTTCATAGTTGTAGTATAGTATAGTATAGTTGTAGTTCGCAGTATTACTTTACAGTATTACTTGGGAATTATTATTGTTAAATTTAATCAAATGATTTATATCGCGAATCTGAAATGAGTTAGGTATGTGATTATAATTTAATTTTAATAGTAATTTTGTTATTTCTATGTTGTAATTTTTTGTATTTTTAATCTGTGATTATAGTTTGTTTTATGTAAAGTAATTAATTATTTTGAAACGTGAAGTTATTAGAAGAAAAAAAACCGGCCAAGTGCGAGTCGGACTCGCGCACGAAGGGTTCCGTACTATTATCAATTTATTATTTAAAAAATACAGTTAAAGCAACCTACCTCAAAAACTATAGGAGATAATTTAATCAAACCAAAAATCGTTGATAGAGTTTATTAATGTACATAACATATATTTTTTTTAGAATTTTATATCGCGTAGTTTAAAAAATAGAGGGGGGGGGGACACATTTTTCAGACTTTGAGAGCTGATATCTCGAAAACAGTTTGCTAAAATAAAAAAAGATTAATAAACCTTCGTATCATTTTCAAAGACCTTTCTATTTATACCTCACACGCTTATATACAACCAAAAAATTTTTTTTGTTCCTCAGTTACATGTATGGAGGGCCCCCACCCCAATGATTTTTTTCACAATTTAGTATCATAATCCTGTAGCGGTTCATACAACACATATCCTTACCAAATTTCGTTACTGTAGCATTTATAGTTTCCGAGTAAATCGGCTGTGACAGACGGACAGACGGACAGACGGACATGACGAATCTATAAGGGTTCCGTTTTTGCCATTTTGGCTACGGAACCCTAAAAAATATTGTACTAATTAGTGTTTGAAAATAAACTGTTTTATTACAAGTACTGAATGGTGGCCAGGGTGGTCAAGAAGATCTGCTGGGAGACCACCGACAAGATGGTCCGACGACATCTGCCGAACCGCAACAAAGCAATGGATGCGATTAGCACACGACCGAGGAAAGTGGCGTAATAAAGAAGAGACCTATACCCAGCAGTGGGTGGACACGGGCTGAATAGATTACAAACGTTAAATTAGTATACTACTATGTGAGCAAAACCAAAACAGAGATTTATTTATGTTAGTATGTTTTATTCAACATAAATATACTTATTCTATAAAAAAAATCTTCATTATTAAAGCAATAGTACGGTCAAATCGTACATAATTTTACCCTCAACTCGCAAATCAAGTAGTATCGCTGCATTTTTGGTATGTTGTTTAGACACCACAGGGCAGTATAAAACCACATTTTGCAAGCAAAAAAAGTTGTGCTAGCTGGGTAGTACGCGAAAAACTGCGAAATTTATGGCCATTTTTTAGTTTCTGATTTTTAATTAAAAAACCTTACGTTTTTTGATATCGTATGTTATTAAACGTTTAAAGACTAATAAATTTCCAACAAGTTGAGGTAACATGCCTTACCGTAGGTCTTACAGTTTCAGAGATTCGAGACTTTAAAAAGTACTCCTTTTTGTAAACTAGATAAAATTTTGTGTTTTGCTAACATTTTCGGCTTAATATCGCCTCACCTAATTATGCTACGAAAAACATGCGATAATGACCATATAGCGCACTTAATATTCTTTAATTTAAGGGTAAAATTAGGTCAGTGAACTTTGTAGTTGAAAGTATAAACGCGAAATTCATAAGGCAGGCCCGCTAAGTTTTTCATACAAATCGCAAGTCGAGTTGCAAAGCTGCAATTTTGGTTATATTATAAAGGCCTTACAGATACATACGAAAATGCATATTAAAAGAAAAACAAAAAAATAGTTTGGGCATAGGACGTAAAACACGGAAAAAAAATCGGACTTTTATTTGTTTTTGACGTTTAACTAAAAAAATTTTATCTTTTTGATACTAATTGCTATAAAACTAAGAAAGAACATTAAATTTGAAAGGATTTGAGCTACGTTGCATCACCGTAAGTTATATATATTTTGAGATAGGACATTTCATAAAGTGCCCTTTTATCAAAAATTAAACAAATTGTAGGTTACGTTAAAGCTATTCACTAAATATTGGCAAAACGTTCGCGCTAAGAAAAAAATAGTAATTGTAGATAACAACTACATTAAATTTGGAACAAATTGAGCCGATAACAATTACTGTAAGTCTTATAGTTGGGGGTATACGAGGCTTCAAAACATGCATTTATTTTCTTAACTTAATGAAGGACACATTTTGAAATGTCGTATCTCTAAATCTATATAATTTAGGGTAATGCAAGGTAGCTCAAATCCTTTCAAATTTTATATTCTTTTTAAGTATGGTAGCAATTAGTATCAAAAAGATAATAGTTTCTTAATTAAACGTCAAAAAGTAAAAGAAGTCCAATAATTTTTCAGTTATTTTCGTCTTATGCCGAAATTCCTTTTTTGTATTTCTTGTAATATACATTTTTGTACGTCCTTATAGGGCCTATATAACATACTAAAATTGCAGCTTTGCAACACGACTTGCGATTTGTATGAAAAACTTAGATAGCGGGCCTACTACCTTTTGAATTACGCGTTTTTATTTTCAATTACAAAGTTTGCTGACATGATTTTACCCTTTAACGAAAGAATATTAAGTGCGCTATATAAGGTCATTATTGCATGTTTTTGGTAGCATAATTAGGTGAGGCGATATTAAGCCGAAATCGTTAGGAAAACTCAAAATAGCGTTAGTTTACAAAAAAGAGTACTTTTAAGAAGTCGCAAATCTCTAAAACTATAAGACCTACGGTAATACATGTTAGTTCAACTTGTTGGAAATTTATTAATCTTTAAACACTTCCTAACATATAATGTCAAACATCGTAAGGTTTTTTAATAAAAATCAGAAACTGAAAAATTACCGTAAATTTCGCAGTTTTTCACGTACTACGTAACTAGCACAACTTTTATTTGCTTGCAAAATGTGGTTTTATAGTGCCCTATGGTGTCTAAACAACATACCAAAAATGCAGCTTTACTACATGTTTTGCGAGTTTAATGTACGATTTGACCGTACTACAAAAGCATGACTTATTGTGTAGGGTTAGTTGTGGAACATTGACACAAACGGACACAATGAAACTTTGCGATATCTCGGAAACCTGACTTTAACGGCTAGCCCCGTCTATCAAACAAGGACGAGCTTAGGGACCCTCCACAACTCCCCAGGGTGCGAGCGACGATCGCAGAAGGAGCACGTCGCTACATGCTTCAAAGCGAATTGAACCAGGAAAAGTAACAATTTTTATTTATGTTTCGTAATTTTTTGCAAGAATACAGAGAATAGTTTGGTAGTATTTATATTTTTGTCGTATTGTATATATATTCAAGTTTATCTTAAGCTAAATACTTTTAAAATTAGTTCAAGTTTTGGCCTCGTTTTTTTATTTAGTTTAAAATAATACCCTGGTGTCTCACAATGAAACATTTTTATGTAATGTACAATGAAACAGGTCCATGTTTCGTTGTGTACTGTATAGTTTTATTGTACACCGAATGTGAAATTGCAAAAGGTTACTATTCTATGAGACTGGTCATTTATACATGTTTCATGTTTAGCACCTCATTATCAACCTATTAAGGCCCACTTTTATAACCTAGGGTAAAACACTGACCAGTAGCTAGAGTAACTAATTTTATATGTACAATAAAATGGTCACTTTAGGCTGCTGCTGGTGAATACCTGGTTATGTGGCTAAGCCCGGGTGGTACAAGAGAGTCTAAGTAGTACATTTTAATATTTTTGGTGACTAGTATAATTGTATTATATATTATATATTAATTATTTCGTAAAATTATATGCGTAGTAATAGTGGTCATAAAACATATTTTTTATCTTTTGAAACATTCTGTTACTACATATTGTATTAATATGTCATTGTTTTCATTAAATTTTTCGGTTGCTGAATGCGCCAATGACATAAAGATTCGTTCATAAATGAATCTTCCCAAGAATCAGTACTTTTTACTAAGAACAACCACATAATATATAATAACCTATTTGGCTACTGTTTATGTAACTCTGTTTCAATGTTGGCTACCCGTGATATTTTTTGTTTACAATGAAACAGCTCACGGTGTTTCACTGAACATTATTTATTAGTACACATTGAAACAATACACTTTTTTCAAAAACATTTTAAGAATATATACGCAATTTTCAGAATTAGAGCCACTTTTTTACACACCATAAAGAATGATGATTATTAGTCTATTATATGGCAAAATATACGATTTTTAACTTTCAAATTGGCTGAGATAGGACAGTTTAAAAAGTTGAATGTTTCATTGATGGCAATAGTTTAAGTAATATGTTTAACAATAAAACATACGTACACAATAAAACAACATGATATTTATGTTGTCACAAAGTGTATGATATCTATCGTGGAGATGCCCAGGACCCTCTCGCGTTCGCCTGGGTTGCAGTCATACTACGAGGATACATAAAACATAACTTTTTTTGCAATATGTCGCAGTTATCGACGACATTGTTAAGTTACAATGAAACTTGGGTTGTATACAATAAAACAGTCTTTCGGATTCATGTATCTTTCAGTGATCTAATTAATCAATTAACAAATTGGAATCCTACTAAACTATCCCTATTCCAGCCTACCGTTATTATTAACTTTCCTTTATTTTGTATTCATTGCAAGCGTACTTATATATATGTTTCATATAACACAGTTCCAATGTTGGTTATGTCTGTTTCATAGTTCATTGGATTTATTACATCTGTTTCAATGTAAAAATTCAGGTGTTTCATTGAATACATGCACGAGGACACAATGAAACAAATCTCATTTCTTGTTTAAAGTTGTATAACACATATACTATTGAAAATAAGTAGAAACCAAGAATGCGATTCGATAGCCAACTCAATTGTTTATCTTCGAACATAATATCTCACTCGTAACTTCAAAAACACCAGAGATACAATGGTTTGAAATTTAGTTGTGTCATTGATCCACAACTTAACCTATATTTCTAAAATCGTTCTATGCAATATTTATTTACTTTTATATTACAATTGTGTTTTTTATTAAATGTATCACTTTTAGCTTCTTTCTGACATTAAAACTTCGATACCTTCAACCACTACTCTCACTCCTGATCTTAGTTTAAAACGCGCTATAATAGAACCATGTAATTATTAGCACCATACTTTTAATTACCAACGCTCCTACTTCAAACGAACTTGCCCCACTGCGCCGTAATTTCAAGGATACGGAACCAATTTCCCTGTTTTCGCAGCCTTACATGAATGCTAGCACAAGCGTACTTTTGCTACATAGACTTTACACGAGTATAATATTTGCCCGCGACTTTGGCCGTTTGTTGTGAAGCGCTTTTTGAAAACTACGGATGACATTTAAGAATTATAGCTAACGTGAGACTCAAACGTATTTAAATATTTATCAAACGGGTTACAATGTGACAATGAGGGTAGTTTTCCTTCTTCGGCTCCCCCGCCAGCGCTGCCCGCAGCCAGCACCCGCTCTAGCAGAGCGCAAGCCCTCAGTACCTACACGTCGGGGTTTGGTCGCGGATACTCCATGATGAGGATCCTCTAAATGGCTCGAAACATGATCGAGCAATTATTGACTTAAATTACGTGAGTAACTCGTTTGATAAATATTTAAATATGAATGAAATCATTATACAAAACCTGGTATCTATTCAGGGTGACCTCGAAACCGTGATCAGTTTTATGTTTTTAACAACTAATAAGTACCCCCCCCCCCCCCCCCCGAGTCTCGTAAAAATTGACAACTTTTTAAATATGTATATTTTTTATTATGTTATTAATGTCACTTTTATTGAGGTACTAAAAAGCATTTTTGAGATATGTGACCTGGGTAGTTAGACAAGTTGCCAATCGCTAACGCTTCATCGTCAACCGTAGACGAAAGGCAGCTAGCTGTCTTTGTCGTACTAATACGAAAGAGTGACAGAGAGGGAAAACTACGATACGCTACTAAGCGTTAGCTATTGGCAACTTGGCTTAGCATTCTGGACCAAAATAAATTGAGACCAATCAGTAAGCATCAGCTTTCAAATAAAAAAAAATAATAATTCATCTAGTCGAAAGTTCTAAGATAGCAAATATAAAACACCATACAGTCGAATTCCTACTTTTTTGAAGACGCTTGAAAAACAAACATACAAACTTTCAGACGTAAAACATTAGTGCGTAGTTTCATTACTTGTGGTAAAATAAGCCCGCTCCATATTTCTTGTGGAAAGGAATAATTACAACGTATTCCAAACTACAAAGCCAGTTGTTCCGGCAGTAAGCCTCTTGAAATTCTCATTCTCAAGTATTCCCAGGAGGTTTTACCTATTTATGAAGTACAATGTTGTGGTAACTTAAATACACTTCGACTGCCGACTTGGGTGTAATTATTTTGGAACTAAAGAGATTTTGTTATGAGAAGCTGGTGAATTCAAAAATTTTTTAGTTTATTGATATCCGGGAGGATTATTGTAATTAATTCAGGTTAAATAAATGACAAGATAAATAAAAATATATATATTTATATATATATATATATATATATATCTTGGGACATCTTACCCAAATCGATCTAGTCCCACGGTAAGCTCTTAATTGAGCTTACCGTGGGCTTGTGATGTGGGTACCAGGCGACGATATATATAATAGATAGATATTATAGATACATAAATACATAGACAGCCATGACCAAGGAACAAATATTTGTGATAAATAAATAGACAATAATGCCCTCACCGGGATTCGAACCCAGAACCTCCAGCTTCGTAGGCAGGGTCACTACCAACTAGGCTACAGAGGCTGACAAACAACCTTATGAAGATGGACAGACGACCTTGTGAAGGTCGCCGGGACACGCTGGATGCAGGTCGCATCGAACCGGTACATGTGGAGGTCCGGAGGGGAAGCCTATGTTCAGCAGTGGACGTCTTATGACTGAGATGATGATGATGATGAAATAAATGAAAAACGAGTATTTAAGTATAATATATTATTATGCGACTATCATCTTTGGACTATAAATAGTTAGGTTTTTTGAAGCGAGTTAAAAAAAAATATCAATATTTTATAGCGGTTTATTACTAGAAATAGGAACTACGGGGGCAAAACTTTAAAAAAACTTCATAACTGCCATATAATAACACTTTATCCAATAAAAATACGAATATTATCGAAAGATGTATATCCAACTTTAGTGCCTATCTCGAAATCTTGAACTTACAATGTTTGGGTGTGTAGATATGTGTATTTTATGGATGTATGTGCTGTTTCATATCCACTTGATAAGTTTTCCCTTAGTTAGTCTATGGTCGTGTACTAACCTCAATAATTCATGGCGTTTGGTAAATTTATCGTCAAATAATCAAAAATCATGGCGACTATGGTGTTCACCGGTAAGTACCTATAAAAACTTAATAATAAAAATCGGAATGTTACCAGCCACGCAATTTCGAACAAATAGAACGTTGCTCTCATTCTGGTTTAAGACGTAATAAACCAAAGTTCATCTTGTAAGACAATAGAAAGTTTATTGAGAGGGATTTTAACTTTTACTGGTCCGTTGACCGGTTTCCTGAAGCAACTGTGTAAAGTACTTTGATGTGCGATAAAAATAAAATGATGTGTTATGAAAACAATAACATCAATGAAAAATGTGTATGCCAGACTAAGGCTCGTCCACGAAATTAAGTAGACACTGCCGTGCACAGATGTCATATATATACCATAGATCAAGCAAACGTGTCTACTTAGCGTGTCAAATGAACTCAGTGCAATCCACTGAGTTGTCCGTCTTTAATCGCAGCTTGCAGCTTTCGGGCGTCAAATTTTGTAAGTTAAAGTGAACAAACCCATTAATAATGCCTCCTTTAGTAATATTAATTGCAACAACACAAAAAAATATGAATACTCAAAGGCCTGAGACATATTTAAAATCATAGGCAAGTAACAAATTCAGTACAAAATCTGACACGCTCGGCCGCCATACAAATGAATGAACTTGTTTCTTCTATCCTAATCTAATTCTGTGATGCCGTGTAACAATTTTATTTTAATGAAACCATATTTTTAGATGGATGTTATTAAAAAAATGGTTTTTTGCCTTTCTTCTCAGACACTGTGGTTGATATTTATATCAATTGCTTTATATTTATGAAATTTTATATAAATTTGTGCATTGTAGTAGTGTTTCTTCTTATTTTACCATTTTGGATTATTTAGTTTCCCAATACGTCTTAACTAAATTACAATATCTGTACTACAATAAGCTGTAAATCTCATGTCTAACAATTTTTTAATCGATCACAAGTCAAACATTATTGAAAACGTCTCTTAAGATTGCACCTTTTTGGACGTAATTTTTGCATTATCTGAAGTTATTTAGATGTTGACAATTTTGGATTTTTAAACACAAAACAGAAGAATCAATTTACAGTATCATAGCTGTTTGAACTACGAGTACATGGAACTATCGTGTAACAGTGGAGACTGATTTTATGATGGCTACTTTAATAAATACAATATGCAGGCACACGGCGGGATATAATTTAAATTCCTCAATTGCCTTTTGAATCTTTAAGTCTTGGTTAATTTTGGCGTTGAGCATACTTTCTCCATCAGATAAATCGGAGTGGCTATGGTGCTCACATATATCTATGTAGGCCTCTATTGCCATAGCTTTAGAGTGTATGTTTAGATAATTTGAGTACCGTGGCCGCCCCAATATGTAATGGCAACTGTTATGTATGAGTATGTTACATTCAAAAACAAGGTATACATTTAGGTGAAATAATTGGATGGGATGTTATGGACCCCTCTGAACTGGCACTGGCTCTTTGTATGTAGAACCGATATCTGTTGATACGGAAAGGTTGTCGAGCAGTGACCACGTGGTGGAAAGCGCAGTGTGGGTAGACCCCCCACAAGTGTACTGATGACGTAAAGACTTGGTGAAGGTCATAGGTTGCAGGATGGATGCGGGCGGCGCAGGTTCAGTAATTTTGGCAATCTTTGGGGGGGGGGGGGGGGGGGGCTACGTTCAGCAGTGGATGTCTTTCGGCTGATAAGATGATGGATGAGCTCATAGTTACGCGATTGTACCCGCGAATCGCTTCAAACTAGACTGATGCACACGCTGTTGTTGCTTACCTTACAATTATAAATTATGCCTTAATAATACATCAATTACATTTCATTTGAATTAATATTAATTATTAACACGCCGGAACATGCGAATTAACACGACTGGCCCGGCAGCGTTGTACGATACACAACAATGGATTTAGCCTGTCCCATTTGTATGCTTCGTGTCCTATATGATATTATTTGTACGTCGCTTTTATCACGCTTTTATAAATCCCGGTCTTTTGGTTGGCTTGCGTGGAGATACATATCCAACAAGTAGAGGCCCTTTGGAGAAATTTACTTAGTTGTACACAGGCTGCAATCCATTCACAGGCACAAAAATAAATATCAGTACAACGGTCCCAGCAGGCGTATAGAGGCTATTGGGGATTATATGGAAAAGACTAAATTAATAGGCTATGGTGGTGAAGGTAGGATGTATAAGAGATGCGACTATAGAAAAGACATCCGGACACCTGCTATAACAATGATTTCTCTTTCCTATGATATTTATTATTATTGTATAAGTATTGTATTATTATATATGCGTCCAACATGTACGTGAAGATATACATTTTTAAAAATCGAACGTTTGGTTGCAATCAGACCGCACGTTCCATTCCAACCCGACTGACCGAGCATTTACCCTGAAGCTAGTTCTTCGGTCACTACCACAGAATTAGATTTGGATAGAAGAAACAAGTTCATTCATTTGTATGGCGGCCGAGCGTATCAGATTTTGTACTGAAGTTGTTACTCCTATGATTTTAAATATGTCTCAGGCCCTTAAGTATTCATAATTTTTTGTGTTGTTGCAATTAATATTACTTAAGGAGGCATTATTAATGTTTTTGTTCACTTCAACTACAAAATTTGACGCCCGAAAGCTGCAAGCTGCGATTATGACGGACAACTCAGTGGATTTCACTGAGTTCATTTGACATGCTAAGTAGATAAGTTTGCTTGATCTATGGTATATATGACATCTGTGGTCACTACCATTGTCTTTACCCGATGCTGATATCATGATCTGCACTAAAGAGAAACGTAATACTCGCTGAAAATAGATTGTATTTGAAAGAATTGCGAAAATATTTTTAGTAATATTTTCATTTTAACTCACGTCTAGTGAACGTGAGGTAAATTGTAAATTTTCATAATGACTCTCGTTACAGTTTGAATTTCATGTTTTTGATTAGATCAGTCAGGTTTTATTTACCAACCGACTTCAAAAAAAGGAGGAGGTTCTCAATTCGATTGCATGTACTTTTTCATATTTTTTTACGTTTGTTAGGCTCGTAACTTACGAACTTAGATTTTTTAAATTATTTGAAATCTGATGCTTTGGTCCAATGCTGACAATAGGGTGTTTCTATGCGATTTATTTACGCGTTTTTATTGTTCATTACTATCACCAGTTTATTTTCCGTTTTATAGAAGCAAACGAGACTATTATGCATAGCAGACAAACATGCGTCTGCTACAAAATAACCGAAAATGACTGCACTATTTTTACGCAGTTCGTCAATAATTTGGGAATGGTAATGACTTGATTGGTGTGACAGAATAATCGCATACAACTAGCATCGCAAACCCGATAGCATCCATGAGAAAATCATATAAGTCCTGAATTTGCATATGCACGACAAAATGGACGATTTTTTTCGCTATTTTGCGTGGTTCCAACGCTGGGCCAGTACTCATCTCGAGGTTATACAAGTTCGATTGAAAAAAAAACTTCTTAAATCGGTTCAAGATTTTCGAAGATAACATTGAGTTACATACATACCAAAACAAACAGTCAGATTAAGAACTTCCTCTTTTTTTTTAAGTCGGTAAAAAAATACATACTGTAAGGTGCATTAGGGTAAGATGAAGCTGTTTTTTTAATGGGGTAAGACACCTTTTCCGTCTTTCAGCAGAAGCACGACTTTTTGTCTTTCCCCGTTCAAAACAGCATTTCAACTTACCCCAGTGTACTTTATAGGTAGTCCAATGTACACTTCAATAATTACGCTTTAACTATATTCAAATTAAATTTCCGATAAATAATAACTAAATGTTTATTCAATACGTTGATCACATTAAAATATACTATCAAATTTGATGGAAAATGATAATGGATGATAATGGAAAATCAAGATTTGATTATAAACATAATTATTATAGTAAAATTTGCGTATAACATGATTTGGGGATTAAAACCACAACCACGCTAAAGCGAAATTACCGGGAATTCGCAATTCAATTCGATTATCAGTTTTGAAGGTAATTAAATTCGCATTAATACGTGCAGTCGTGCATAAGCAGGTACCTAAGCAAATACTGGTAGCACTTTAATAGTTTAGTTCGTTAATAGTACATTGTGTACTTAGGGCGGTAAACAAGAAATTACGAACGAGTGTGAATTCAAGTCCGAGCCGAAGGTGAGGGCTTAATTCTAACACGAGTTCGTAATTCTTGTACTACCCGTGGCACACACAATGTTTTTCATCACACCTGTGATGCAAAAAAGTAAATAATAGTACATTGTGCATCAAGGGAGGTAAGTACGGAATTACTAACGAGAGTGTTAGAAGCCCGACGCCGTTAGGCGGAGGGCTTTTATGACTCGAGTTAGTATTCCGCTTACCTACCGTGATGCATACAATGTTTTTCATCACACTTGTCGACAAAAAAATAAGTTTAAGGACATAATATTATTAAATGACGTACTGACATTTCTATTACTCCCTAGGGAATATCACTTTTCTATTACTACCGCTACGCGCGCAAGCAATGGCGCGCTTAAACAGCAAGTGTGATGAAAAACAATATATTTTCACAAAACTACTCTAAAATGGTCTAAATCAGGGATGACTTAATTTCATCATTTTCATCAAGGAGGTTGGAACTCTTAGGGCGCCTATAGAGAGACGGCGGGACAGACAAAACCCGTGCCGCGCATATGCGTTTTACGCATATGTGCTGTCAGTACCTCTCGGGACGTCATGGGTATATAAACTATAAACATATACCAAGAATGCCACATTGCTCTGTAATCTGGCGCAGGAACCAGTCTACGTACGTTAATAAACAAAATTCAAACGTTTCCTATCACAGGTAAGTAAAAAAAGTTATATTAAATTCAATATAAATTTAGTATGGGCGAGAGACATAGTGAAGAGACACGACGCTGAATTTGTTATCGATAGTCTATGTAAACTCTTACAACTAAACGGTGTTAGTAGAAATTCAAAATTTGTTCCCGAGTTACGGACGTTTCCTATGTATAAGTAAGTATAATTATGTGTATTTCTCTATTTAAGTACATATATATATCGTCGCCTAGCACCCATAGTACAAGCTTTGCTTAGTTTGGAGCTAGGTTGATTTGTATGAGACTGTCCCCCAAACATTTATTTATTTATTTATATTTAGCAATAATATAATATTTAACGTATTGTGAAAGCACAAATCAAATTATTTATTAACTAAATATTTTGATTTGTACTTTTTTAATTTTTCTCCAGTAGTCACACTACTTAATACTATATAAATTATAAATATTAGATGTCATATACCAAAGAAAAACGACCAAGATCACCTATGTCCGAGGTGGGGATCGAACCCACGTACTCAGCTTTCGCGGCTGATGCCTGTACCCCTCGGCCACTCGGTCTTAGCAACCACCGGTCAAATTTCTCGGGTATATGCAATCCCTTACAAGGCTAGGCGCCTTTGACCATTCTCTAAGGGCAAGCACTAACTACATGCCTGCACCTCCTATTTAGAATACTTTACAGTTTTCTAGAATAGCTAGAGAGAGATGGTGCTGCCATCTATTGAACGTATTGTGAAAGCACAAATCAAATTATTTATTAACTAAATATTTTGATTTGTACTTTTTTAATTTATATAGTATTAAGTAGTCTGACTACTGGAGAAAAATTAAAAAAGTACAAATCAAAATATTTAGTTGATAAATAATTTGATTTGTGCTTTCACAATACGTTCAATAGATGGCAGCACCATCTCTCTCTAGCTATTCTAGAAAACTGTAAAGTATTCTAAATAGGAGGTGCAGGCATGTAGTTAGTGCTTGCCCTTAGAGAATGGTCAAAGGCGCCTAGCCTTGTAAGGGATTGCATATACCCGAGAAATTTGACCGGTGGTTGCTAAGACCGAGTGGCCGAGGGGTAGAGGCATCAGCCGCGAAAGCTGAGTACGTGGGTTCGATCCCCACCTCGGACATAGGTGATCTTGGTCGTTTTTCTTTGGTATATGACATCTAATATTTATAATTAATATAATATTTATCTAGAGTGCAGACAATGAAGCAACTATACAAAAACATATAGTTTAAGAAATTCTGAATTAATTTTTAGATTTTCTATAGAACCATGTGTCCATAGATATTATGAAAGAGAGAGATTTGTAACGAAGCGAAATTGTAATGAGTCTCGGTGTCTCCGAGGTCGGGCCTTTGCCACGCTGTGATTGGCTAAAGCGCGGAGTGGGGATACCATACGACGCGGCACTAGAGAGGAGGCTACGTACGATAAATTATTATCCATAGATATTTGATAAGGCCGGAATATTAAGAAAAACATTAAAATCGATATATCATTCAATAAGAAAGAAATACAGTCTAAAATATCGCATTGAACTATGTGTCTAATCTTTATAAACATATATTTGAATATGATGAACGAAGCAATTTATTAAAGACATTATCTGATTTGTTGCTGGGAATCAAATGAACAAATAATGATTTAGACGGGTGTATCTACCCTTAATAAAGATGATGTTATCTTCCGTTTCCGCGATGGTCACATATTTAAATAAAACAATTTCAACTTTTGACAACGGTTATTGTAAGAGGCTCAAAATAATGAATATACGCGATATAATCCTTTTATATTGTTTTACCTTTATAAGGATAAGATATTGATACAAAGGTCAAAATATGTAAGAAAAATTGAATATGATCAAATACATCAACAATTTATCGACGTTTATTTTATTTAATATCGGCACGGTCAGTCGTACCTCTAGTTCGCGGCCTGCTCGCAGCGGCCGTACCAAGAAATGATAGTACGGTTGTGAATATCGCTAGCAATTCGATACATTGCACGGTCGCTAACCAAATTGCAACTTGCTTGCTATTCTAAGCCGTCAATGTAAAACGCACGTACAATTTGTCACTGAATAGTTCAACGAATTGGTACGCCCAAGACAAATCATTATGACATTTATGTCAGCGGTTTGTTGTTATATATTATTTGTAAAAATACGTGGTTTTGTCAAGTAATAACTAAAAAAATCAATACTTACATGTGGTACGTGACTCTATACTCCTTGACATTTTTATTTACACTTCTATTTTTACAAGAAATAACGGCACAATTCGGCATTTTGCGGATATGTCCGAGCTCATTCTGTAGTCGCGGGTAAGTTGCGACTGGCTCATAGGGCGCGCATCTGTCACACTTATAAAGGCCAATGGGCCATAACGCTGCGACATGTTCCATGCCTTCGTTAGCTATCTATACTGATCTGTGCATGTGTCAAAGAACGCTGGATAACGGCGACTGGAAAGTTGAACTGGTTTCCGCAAAAACACGACACAATTTGTTCGGACCACTTCCAAAATGACTGTTTTGTAAAAACAAATCCGAGATCTATATTGTCATTCAATGCCTGTCCAACTTTAAAACTCCATCCTGCGTTTGACAAGGTAAGTTAGCTTTGCTAAATAATTTTATTATGTTTTAAAAGTAAAGTACCTTTTAAAGGATTTCTGATGTTATCTGTTAATACATATTAATTTAAGTATGTAATTTCCAGGTGTTTCTTGTCCCAAGTAACCCATCTGATAATCTTTCAAGAAAACTTAAAACAGTACAATTTACGAATTTAAAAATATCTTTATACTTAGTTAATCTGTTCTCATATATAATACCTAAATTACCTAACCATCTAAACGCCTTACAGTTGATCGTTTAATTTTAGTTCCCATTTATAGTTACAGTTTTCTTTTTGCGTTTTATAACGTAATATAAGTAGATATAGTTTGCACACCTTGAACAAACAAACCAGCGATATATAAAATGAGCCCTAGAGACTCACTTAGAGATAAGTTTAAGGTTATTAATATAATGACATTGTATTCTCAATACATCTATGAGAATATTATGTATGTACATAAAAATATTATCAATTTTAGGAAAAATTGTGACATACATAATATTAATACTAGAAACAAACATAAGCTCGCAGTACCCGCCACTCGGCTCCATAAAATAAGGAAATCATTCATGGGTAATTGTGTAAGATTTTATAATAAACTTCCAGTAAATGTTACTGAATTTTCAGTCAATAAATTTAAGAATTTTGTAAAGCGTAAACTTATATCTAAACCTTATTATAGTACACAAGACTACATGAATGATAAAACACCGTGGGAGTAATTTAGGATTTAATTATTAATTTGTTAAAGTCATGACATTCAATTACGATAATTTACGCTTGGAGACCTTATACATTTCCAAACGTGCATTATATAATGTTATTATTATATACCTATTCGGAGAGAAACCTTTACTTCTCTATAAATTATTGCTTATAAATGTTCTGACTTTTTAGAGACTTTACATCTCTTGTTATTATTATTCTATTTCAATTTATTTAAAATCAATTTTATGTTTTTTTTTTTTAATGCATGTTAGTTGTAAGATGTACATACCATGATTGATTGAAAAAATAATTCCCGCCAAGTTTCTTACCGGTTCTTCTTGGGTCAGCGGTGTAGGTTTCGAACCGGAAGTAGTTTCAATACCTAGACGATTCAAAAGAGTTTGTTGCTATTCCAATTTGAATAAAGAATTATTTGACTTTGACTTTGACTTGACAATGCAAAGGTAACCTCTGTCTAGCCTTACCCTTAACACTTGTTGTTTAACTTTAACCTTAAAGCTAACAACTTAATGTAAGTAGGTAGGTACTTATTGTAAATATAAATTCAAATAAATGTATAAATTTTACTGTTTTTATATCATTCATAACGACATCATTTTAGTGAGATTTTAAAAATGAGAATGTTTGAATAGCTTTTTTCAAGTAACATTTTTAGTCAAATAACTGTTGGTTTTAATCTATCGATAAAAATATCGAGCCATACCACAACACTATTTACATTAACATGTCAAAATTACCTGACACGGTCGATTTCTATGAAAATGACCGCCAAGGCCGCCTCTATCTCTAAGGTTACACACTAAAGAGGTCCGTGCTCTGTGATTTTCATAAAAGAAATCTCGGCGCGGCGCGCGGCGTGCGCCGGACCCCGCTAGTGCGACGTAGTGTTGTATGAAAATCCTTAACGGCATACTATGACGTAATGACGCACCTACGGCCCGCATCACCGCAGCATATTGGCGCACTTACGGAACAGGTGTGATGAAATTAAGTGTGTCTTATATTAATTAAATGGATTTAAGAATTTGACATTTTGAAAACTTACGAAAACACACGAAACAAATATTACTAAAACACACGAAAGAAATGGTAACTTTTGTGTACAATTTCGTGGATTTATCCTATATTACAAAATTAAATAATTACTATATGATGTATTTAATGAAAATTAGCGAATGTTATATTTAATTTTGTTGTTTCGCCTCTTGCTTTAGCTTCAGCAATTTATATTTTAGCAAGGAAATCAATCTCAATTACTTTTTTTTTTATTTATTAATAGTACATGTGGATTACAATCTTAGAAAATAGTAATTGTCCTACAAAACTCTTCAGAGTTTGACTGTAGGACCCCAGTCTCGTTTTAGTTATAGTTCGGGAAATATTGTTTGACCGACTCTTATCTCACTTACGACCTTTTGTTTTGCGTCATTAACAATAGAAAAGTGCTCGACTGCTGATTTTCTAGTAAGTGTTAACGCAAAACAAAAGGTCGTAAGTGAGATAACAGTCGGTCAAATTATATTTCTCGAACTATACCTACATAATATAATTAGTTCTGCAAAGGTGTTAAAACATAAAAATTCGCTAGCATCCTCAGTACAATGCCACAAAGGCCAATCTTGGATACAGTTTAGGTTAAGTAGATTTATAAATTGTACAGTCTTATACAATACATATTATAATTACTTTATTCTTATTATTTGGGTGCAACGTTAGTAACGCCCGTCGTCACAGGAAAATTGCGAAGTAACTATACGCGAAGTCCTGTGTAGACAAGTTGCTAATCGCTAACGCTTAATCGTCAATCGTAAACGAAACGCAGCTAACTATATTTGTCGCACTGATACGAAAGAGTGACATAGAGGGAAAACTACGATACGCTATTAAGCGCAACCGATTGGCAACTTGGCTAAGCATGTTGAAATTTAAATCAATATTTGCAAAAACATCATTTCTGTTCACTTCAAAACGTTCATTAATATTATTGTTTATTCAGATAGTCAAAACATCTGGACTGGCTACAAATCTATCAGAAAAGGGTCTTAACAACCTTATACGCTTTGTAAGTTGAATCTTTGTGTAACCAAGGACACGAAATGCTAATTGATCCCAGACTGAGGTCCCTGATTGGATTTTGATTTAATTACGAGTGATAAAGATTAAGCTGTCAACGTAATTTACTCTGCTTACCAAATACTAGCCGGCGGTGTTTAGGGGTCACCGAACGTACAAACTTATATTTAACCGACTGCAATGAAGGAGGTTCTCAAATCGACTGTTTTTTTGTATGTTATGTTACTCGATATCTCCGAGAATCATGAACCGTTTTTAATCATTTTAGGCTACAAAAGGCTCTATTTAAGAATTGTAACTCTCGCTTGCTTGTTCTGTAGTGTCAACATGTTATATTATTTTCCCTATCATCAAGATTTTTCCAGGTTATCGTACGTCTTCCGCGCTTCGTAACTGAAGAATTCGAAAATCCTGCATAAGTAGATTGTCGATGAGTAGATTGTGACCAACCAAAAATGTGACTTTTGCAGTGGGCTGACAATATCAATCGTAGGTACTCGCACTCTCCTTCTTGTCTCAAATGCGTCAATTCGCGTCTGGTCAGCCTTTTTGAGCATCCATGTCGCTACGCCGTAGAGGAATATTGAAAAAACCAGCGTCAAGCCAAACCTGGTTAGTCTTGGTTTTCAAGGGAACCGCTCTGCCGATCTTTTTTAAACGATGAGAGCGAGGTCAATGGCAATGCAATATAAATAAATAATGTCATGTGGTAATACAGAACGAAACGACGCGACGTAACGCTATCAACTTTGGGCTCGTTAGACGTAGAGTTTCACGTATTAACTTCATACACGAAGAAAATGCTACCTACCATTTTGTATCGTGCGGCGTTGGCCCAATTTTAAAGATTTAATTCCGATTTACTAGATTTAGTTGGTAAGGTTATACAAGAAATAAAACTATGAAAACGGATAAACTCGCGTATATTAAATTAACTTATTTTAACTTCATTTCGACGTTTCGAATACTTTACAGGGTACGTGGTCAGGTTATACAAGTTTCAATTCCGTTTTATTTATTGCGTTGAGTTTTTAATAAAATTACAAAGTCATTTATCAAAACCAAAGCACCTAGAGGCGATAGCTCTCAAACCAATACAAAGAACTTTCTAGAATAGACGGGAAAATGTTTCCTTAAGCTGTTTCGTCTCAGTTCCTAAAACAACTCAAGTCTCAACAAAAAACACAGCAGATACTACTTCTTCAAACCAATCTGTTTTGTTTGAACTGTTATTTTTAGAAGTTGGAGACGGTAGTTAGATTATTTTTATCTACATTTTACTTGCATTTAGATGCATTAGTGGACACTGGGATTAAGATACCGAATTAAATGAACATTAAGTGGAGAAGTTGTGCTGTTATTTCTTTTAACTGTTTTGTGAATTCTCAGTTACGCCTGGGTTTATTTTATTTACAAGTTTCTGTTGAACTTGCAATAAATGTAAGCATGTAAGTAAATATGTAACATTTTTTTGGAGGGAATCTTGCAGCATTTTAAGCGGATGTTTGCGGACGATTGTGGTAGACACACGTCTTTGAGTGCCTTAAGGTTGTAGTACATTCGAAACACCACGTACAGATGTCGCTAGTGATTAGCTTTTCACAATACCATTGACTAAATTCGCTGTGATCGACGGAAGGTAGTCTGGTGTAATTGGAAGCACGTTGGACAGGTTATCCAGAGGGAGCGGGTTAAAATCCCGTGACAACCAGAGTCTTTCGCAGTTGATTTTTTCTATGGTAAGCACATCTGTTACCACATTGTCAATTGAATGAGCTGAAAATGATATATGTTTGATGACAATGATTTATAATTTATTATAAATATAACCAATTGATGCGTAAAGTCGCTTGCCCTGTCTGGTTATATGTATGGAAGTATTCTTGGATTTTTAAAACTACGTAACAGATTAATTTGACCTTCATTAAAGAGGATTAAAGAGGGAGCTTAAGGTATATAAGGTAATTTCACTCGTGCTAAGCAGAGCGGGTCGTTAGTTTACTTACAAATCTTCAAAAAGCTTAGAACCTCTTCTGAAAAACCCTGAAGGTCTAATTTCTCCTACCGCAAACATCGAAAGTCGTGAGTTTCTGACATCTCACTCGCTCAACTGCAGTCATAGGTAATTGGAGTGACAGGAATAGATTCTCAAAATACATGTACTATTTTCTTAGTTATCGGTAGGCCTCTTGATTCGGCTTCAGCGCTCCTGCCGCGAACTTCGAAATCTGCAAATTTATTTGTCTATCTCACTCTAATGATGCCTTCGTTGGAGTGACAGAGAAAAATCCTCGAAATTGATGAATTTCGATATTCTCGGTAGTTAGTAAGCCAGAATCGTTATCCGAAAGTGCCTACTAGAGCACTGATTAAACTGTCGCGAATCGCGCGTTATCTGAATGATGTACGATTTCTACTAACCAGCTATAGTCGGGCTGAACCCAAGCGTACTTTATATATCAGCTTTATTTGTCAGCCTCCGTAGCCTAGTTGGTAGTGACCCTGCCTACGAAGCTGGAGGTTCCGGGTTCGAATCCCGGCGAGGGCATTCTTTGTGTATTTATTTATCACAAATGTTTGTTCCTTGGTCATGGCTGTCTATGTATTTAAGTATCTATATGTATCTATCTATTATATATATCGTCGCCTAGTACCCACATCACAAGCCTTAATTGAGCTTACCGTGGGACTAGGTCGATTTGTGTAAGATGTCCCAAAATATTTATTTATTATTTATTTATTATATCTGAGAATTTCTCAAAAAATTATGCAGTGTGATGACATAATTATGAAACAAGACTTGAAATCATGAACTCTGATGGCGGTTCGTTTAATAATTATGTAAACACATTTGTAAGGGATTTGTGTGTTTCTTCGCTTTTTAATAATACTAATGGCATGATACCTAAGAACAGGTTTCGATGTTTCTCATAATTTGTAACTTCCCCGTACAACGTCAAAGTGTCGGCAGCGGCACTGAAGTATTAAAAAAAACTTAATTGTTTAAAAAAAATGCATTTTATTAGTTCTAGATATCAGGTTTCTTAGTAATATTTACTATTTAAAAGCTACACATCCGATATCCAAATGAAAATAACGATTTTTTTTTCAAAAACTCCAGGTTCGATTCCTGGGATCGAATACACGTATTTTTGTAAGTGTATGAATGCAGTCTTTCTTTTTACTAAAATCGATCTCATGGTTCCTCAGACAAGATTTCGCTAAGTATCTGTTATGGTTTCCAAAACCTCCATACTAATCTTTTTTTTTTTTTTTATACCACGTCGGTGGCAAACAAGCATACGGCCCGCCTGATGGAAAGCAGTCACCGTAGCCTATGGGCGCCTGCAACCTCAGGGTGTCACATGCGCGTTGCCGACCCAATAAAAATAACGTTGGCACAACAAAGTGGCTCCACTCCACCTGATCGTAAGTGAAAAGTAGAGCCCAAATCGCGGCGGCAACGAACAGGAGACAATCAGTAACCTGTTAGTTGCCACCGCCTTGCTGGCCCGCTAGATGACTTAGCGATTTGGATTGATCACAAAAATTGTATCACATAGGTATATATTTTTGCCCTTGAGTGTGCACGATACTGAGAATAATCCACCACATTTCCTATAATATCCCAGGAAAAGCTATAGCAGGATAAGAGAGCATCTTATGCCTTAACTGCTTTTCGTGCATTTTTTTTTTCTGATTACGGGTCACGTAAGTTTTTAGCAATTTTTGCTTCAAAAATAAGAAGTGGCAGATGTGGAGTTTTAGTAGGACACTATTATACTAAAATACAATAATTACTTTAAACAAAAATTATCAAACTGTCACTTCTATTTTTTGAAAAAAAAAAATGCTTAAAAAAAACTAAACATGCACTCTAATATAAGGGCGACTTTCTACCAGAGCTATATTATTACGTGGGTTTAGTATCCACCAATCATATTCTCGGAACGTAGCACATCTGTGACGTATTATGTTCTACGACGCGTAGCATCAAAGTCATCCTCATAGCATAGCTCTGGTGGACACCCCACGCCCCGAAAAAAGAGGCCTGGGTGCTTAGACAAGTTGCCAATTGCTAACGCGTAATCGTCAATTGTACACGAAAGGCAGCTGTCTTTGTCGCACTAATATGAAAGAGTGACATAGAGGGAAAACTACGATAAGCTACTAAGCGTTAGCGATTGGCAACTTGGCTAAGCATCCTGCTCAGATATTTGTGACCACTCTGGCAGCTCCGATATATCTGCCGGCGACTGTACAAAGGCTGTCGTGATTTATCTAAACGACATCTCTATCGGGAAGAGATTGATCCAAAAACGATGGTACGACACCGTCGAACTCCTTTTAAATTTTGTTTAGTATCGTAGTTACCCAGAGGTGTATTTAGACCAAACGAACATTCGCTCATTCTATCCCCCCTCTACGAAATTGATTCGTTACACAAAACGTGATTCGCCGAAATTCGTTAGTTTCGTAGAGTGGGGGATAGAATGAGCGAGCATTTGTTCGGTATAAATACACCTTCATCATCATCATCATCATCAGCCTAGTTAGTCCACTGCTGGACGTAGGCCTCCCCTATTAACTATGCGTATACACGCATTAGGAGGTAAATGCTCATAATCGCCAGGCTGGGCAAGCGGATTGGCGATCGCAGTAATGTGTCCACTATGATGACGTTGCTGCCCATCATCAATCTTGTAGAATGGTCAGTGACACTTTAATCCCTTAGTCGACTCTTACGACACCCTCAGGAGGAGTTGGGGTGGTGACAAATGTATTCTTATTGCCGTTATCACACGGCTCAAAAAATGCACCTGAGGTCGAGTAAAATATACGATCTTTAAGAATCCATTACAGAATCAGTGCAGACGTACGTCCCCCAGTAGTACCCAAAAAAAAATTCACGACTCGCTACCTGTATTAAAAATTCAGTTTCAAAATGAACCATAAGTAAATAATACGTGTCCATCAACTAACAACGGAACTACCTATACTTAAAAGAAAAATATTGCATTCACATTACTAATACAAACATTTCACGAAAGCTAAAATCGTTCCAAAATGTCTGACATGAAAATTGTTACCAACGCCAAAGTAAATAAACTTAACACCTAAATGCGTTTGGACAAACACTTCGGTATACAATAGAGGGTGTTTTTTGTGTTAAATTTAAGGTAAGTTTATTTAAAAAAAAATAATTATATAAGTAATTCAAATACTATAAATAATTTATTTGAAAAACTTTTACTGTTATTGAGTTATTAAAGAAATAAGTTTAATGACTGAACAAGTTGTAGGTCTTGCAACCTTTATTACCTATATCCTAATCTAACTTATTTTGACATGTGCCATCAGTCACCTGAGATTAGCTCTGGTTATTCTTAAGGTTCTCTCACACTTACCATTTCATTTATTATGTATGAAAAAGAAAAAAAAACTTTTTTTGAGTTTCACAAAAGCCGGTATACCAGTCAACTTCTATTAATGTCCCAAGTAACCCGTCCTTTAAAGCAAATCAAAACGAACAGCCCGTATAACATTGTTCAGAAAATAAAGACACATCAGATGTATGGGCAGTAATATGTTACAGCCAGACTTCACTTTCTGCACAGACTCTATGTGCGTAGATCGTATAGGCTACATTTTCCACCAAGCGAGCTTTTCAGTGCCAGTGATCGTCGGACCGGCTGTCACGAGGGGCGCTTTCGCTCGCGATCGTCTTTTATTTCGAACTTCGCCGTTCGGAATTCAAAAGCGATTCGAATTTTGAATATGACAGTTAGTGGTGGTAAAGTTTGTGTTGTGACTTGGCAGTGATGTTTGGACTTGAGTGAAACTTTCTTGTACGGAAGGCGCAGATTAAAAAAGTTTCGACCGAAGTGAGTAGCTGTTGGAACTTTATTGTGCCGGATTTGATGGTTTTTTATAGGAAGTTTGTTTGGCTAGATGTGAATAAAACAACTTATGGGAGTCACACAGATTTTTTTGATTGAGTTACGTTACAAAACTTTCCTGTGGACATATGAAAGTTAAGGGCTCTAGAACCTTAATTTTCGTGTAGGAGGAATACAAGCAGAGCTTTTGTTTTTTAAGAATTATGTGGTCAAAACCTAAATCGTATATTCCAAAACCGTTAAATTTTGCAATGTCCATAGTAAAGTCGCCCATTTTCGCGAACTTTGTATGACATTCGTAAAAAGTAAAGGTGTTATAAGAGCATTACGGGCCTTTTACAGAGCCATCGAAAAAAGTTTGTTTGTAGTCGTAAGTCCCTACATAATAAATCTAAAAAAATACTTGATACATTTTGGATATCTGGCATTTTGTATAGGCGAGTTTTGATTTACACTTTCCCGATTATCAATCATATATTAACGGCAAACGTGAGTTAATCGCGTAAACTTATGTTTAGTTTAATCGTGACATTTTGGGCATGACGTTACACCTGGGTCCGCAGGCTGACTCGATAATATTAAATGTAAGTTTACGCGATTAAATCCCATTTGCCATTAAAATGTAGGACACTTTTTTGGCAATTTAGCTTTATACTAATGACAGGAAATTATGAACTATACACTACTATTAATAACGAATAGTAAAATAATTCACACTAATTTTAAATTTGTGTTACAAATAATTTATAATTATTATGACGACCATGGCTGCTCCGATATTTTTTTAAGTACGCGTATCTCGGAAGACTCATTTTTTGACGGTTTTTATTAGGTACGCAAATTAACAATGGTATTTTAGTTATGAATTGATACATTGTGTATTTTTTATTTGTACAAAAAATATAATCTAGTTAATGTGCAACCAATTATCTTTAAAATCACAAATAGATTTTTCAGAAAATTTTAATCTTTTGTCTGGTTATCGCTATTGCCTGCTAGCGCGAACACCGAAGATCGTAAATGTCCTGGGATTTGTCTCTGTCACCTCAACGAAGTTGTCATTAGAGAAAACCTCGAAATTTGCGGATTTCGTAGTTCGCCGGAGGCTGATTCCAAACCGACAAAACCGTATTCGCAAGTAAATTTTACGTATAAATATAATTAAATGGTTAAACTGACGTGTATTTAGTCACTACGTGCGACATATTGTGTCAGAGAGCCTAAGTCTTCATAACCTCGATAGTCGCAAGGCGTGAACGCGGGCTTGATAACGGAGACCTAGGCTCTTTGAAACATGTCACGCGTAGTGACCGAATACGTAGGTATCATCTAATTATAGTTTTTATGTCTCACAAAAGGTTTGAATTAAATTTTAGGCGCCTTTTCGTTAATCCAAATTAGTCTTTTAAGATGATTTGACATTGAATCTGATAAACAATTACTTGGCCTAAAATCACCTGCAATCTCAAATGTGTTATTATATCCAAGGATCGGACAAACGCCCGTCATTTTGGAAACATAACCCTGTTCCGTATGGTAGAGACTTCCTTATCTTATGATGTTAACATATTTTATTAATTTAAGATATCTAATTCCCTAATTACTATTTGTAATCATTATTATTTTTTTTAGGTAAGGTTTTTTTTTCTTGACAAGTAATCTGCATTTTGACAGATAAAAATATATTTAATTAATTTATTTATTTAAGATATTTTTTTAATAATAAGAACACAAAGTATCTATTTAAGAGATCCCAAGTATTTCTTAAATACTTGTGCACAACATAATTTTTCGAAACGTCGTTACAACGTTAGTTAATATACGCGATATAATTCGTTTAAATCGTTTTATTTCATGAATAACTATCGCGGTAACCGAAGAAGATAATTATACACTCATTAGATCAAAATTCAATAACAAAAATTTTAAGTCGTTTATTTGTCATAAATTCACGATCAAAGGTACCTACATAAAAGTAAGAAGGAGTCGGGATCTCCTAAATAGATACTTTGTGATAGTGTTATTAAAATATATCTTATAATAAAAAATATGTTAACATCATATAAGATAAGGAAGTCTCTACTGTACGGAACAGGGTTATTTTTTCGAAATGACGGGCGTTTGTCCGATCCTTGATTATATCTCAATATTTCAAGAAAAACAATTGTTATACACAGGGCTATTTTAAGGTTTTTATCTAAGCGAACAAATGAAAACCATAATTGAGCACTTCTGAAGGAAATGTACTTCCATCAAGCTTGGACCTGAGTTTGAAAGAGAACCGATTTTGTCTTTAGGGCTATCACGCTTTCATTATTTTTTATTGAGACGTAGACGTTCAATAGCCACTGACATGACATACTAAATTGGAACAAATTTTTGACAACATTATTCAAAGTTTTTTTTAACATTAGAAATAAGATAAACAATTTCGAAATGTCGGTTTGAGTTTATAGACATTACGAAAGCAGAAAAATTGAAAACAATTGTAGAGTGATGAAACTAATGAATGTTGTCTGACAGGTACAAGTGATAGATTCTTCAATCTAAGTATTATGGTCATAAAAAATATGTTAATTCAAATCGAAATCTTGTTTTTACGAAATAGTGCCATATTTATTCTGCTACAGGGCAGCCATGATTTCTTATCCAGTCATTTGGAAACAGTCCTTTTGTGTCGATTTCTGTAGTGGAAACCAACAAACTGTTACCAATATCCATTCTGTATTCATCTTGTGCGAAGTTTATTATTCTTTGGTACAAGAGTCAAATTCGTACTTTACAAATGTAACTCAATTTAATTTCATCTACCTATGTGACAATATCAGATTTCTACTACGAGTACACTATGAAATTTTTATATGTTGGTGTTTTGTTTCTATCACTCCTACGAATGCGTCATTAGATTGACAAAGACAAATCTAAGAAATCCATTTCAAAGTTCGGCGTAGGCCTGTAGGAATATCATAAGACAAAGATATATGTACAAATCCGCTAAGTCCCACGGCAAGCTCAATCAAATCTACGTACCTAACTACGTAGCCACCACGCTACGTAGGTACTAAAGGACGATATACGACAACAAAATTCATAATAATATACATTATGTAGATGTTTAAATACATAAACCCTTATTCATAAACATCTCCTAACTTATAAATAAATACACAAATTCCAGGATTCGCCGGGATTCGAACTCGGAACCTCCAACTTCGTAGGCAGGGTCACTACCAATTTACCAACTAGGCTATGGAAGCCTACAAAATCGTATTAAAGGATAAACCCTTTACGAGCGAGTGAGGGAAAGAATTGTTTACTAGATAAGACAAGTAAGGATGACTTAGCTTTACTGTTGTGTCACTCATTCACCCATCTACATTAAAATCAATTCACAAAGCTAGAATGTAACTCTCTAGTTGTCTTGAGTTATTTGATGCTGGTAACACAGCGGTGACAGAAACCGCATAATGTTATCTGCGTCATCCCTGGAGGGAGTTTACCCCAAATAAAGCGTTTTTACTCTTCGGTTTAACTTTTTATTTGAAGTTAGCAAACAACGTGTGATAATGGCAGTAAGAATACATTTGTCACCAACCCCGCTCTTCTCGCGGTCGTCGTAAGTGTCGACTAAGGGATTGAAGTGTCACTGGCCATTATTTGATAGAAGATTGATGATGGGCAGCAGCGTCATCATCGTGGACATATTACTGCGATCCTGGCAATTATGGGCATTTACCTCCCAATACGTCTATGCGCATATTTTAATATGAGAGGCTATCGTCCAGCAATAGACTGAGATAGGCTGATTATGTATGTACGTTGTTGTTGTTGTATTCTGGCCATTTTTTCCCCAACTCGACATCAAACGTACTTATATTGCGTGGTCCCAACGCTGGCCCAGTAATTGTTGGCGACATCACCTACACCCTTGAATTTCTTTGCAGGTGTTTGCAGGTTTCCTCACGATGTTTTCCTTCATCGTAAAGCACTTGTTAATATCAAATGTATAAATATGTATGTATCTAGCCAGCATGTCCTTGCTGAATGCGTCATGTACGCAGCAGCGAGATATGACGTGTTTGGCAGGAATAGGCTGGAGGAGAAGGAACTCAGGGAGGTCGACCTTAGAGACATCCTGCGGTTCTGCAAGAAAATTGGAAGGCCAGAGGGAAGTAATGGGGGAACGCTATCGGAACACTAACCTGCAGCTCTAGCTAAGGGAAATGGGGTGAATGAGCATATTGGATGCTCGACAACCCGCTCGAGTCCGGTCGAGCGTCTCTCCGTAACATAACATAACATAACATGTATGTACCTATGTAGCAAACAAGCATGTACAACTGTAGCGAAAGTGGTTAAGGGAGGTATGAGGCACTGGTCCTACCAAAAGCGAGTTAGCAATTGATAGCTCGGCTATAAAACGAACAAAATGTAATCCCCCGTTGACTTGGCGACATTAAATTTATAGTTCACCGCTGAAGTAGTAACTATACTAGGTGAGCAAGTTGCTACCCCCCAAAGAGTTGTGGTGATAACAAAATGTATTCTTAGTACAATCAAAGACAAAATAAGGTGTACACAAAAATGTTCAAAATATGTCCCAGTGCACTCTAATTCTGAGTAATAAGAGCGTCGTAACATATTTATGAGCGGATTGTTTCGATACTTATTTTTGCACTTGACTGTACAATCACCATACGGCAAATTATTGTTTTCTTCTTATTATATTATTGTTTTTCTCTTATAAGCCAATCATAAACTATATTCGTTGCCAGATAACAAAATAGCCAGACTTCGGATAAACACGGTTATTATAAAAATCCACGGTGGATGAATATTTCAAGCAAATCCTTTCCAAGATAAAATCGCTTGGCAACAACCAAGGATCGTATTCAGAAATGAAAATAGGTTGATATTTATTAAAATATCCGAGCATTTCTAAAAAATGTACATACGTTTGGATCACGTGATCTTTAATCACTGATTGCACCAGGGATCGGATACCGGTTTTTTCTCCATACAAAAGAACTGTTCTAATTTCGTTCTTCGGTATATAAATTCTTTGTTAATGAAGTAATTTAAAATGACTATGTTGTTTATTACATAAAATATTGATTACTATAGAAAGAGTGTAAAATATCTTGAAATATTGAGTTATTTCGAGGTTTTTAAAAAAAAACCGGTTCCGATCCCTGGATTGAACATTGAGGAGAAAAAAGTTTATGGTCTATTTATGTATCAGCCCCAAAGAACAACTGTCAAAGATAGACCGGTGGAACCTAAACTGAATCGCATTTAAAAGACCCAAATGGGTGAATCAACTTTTTTTTGTCTGTTATTGCCATGGTTACGGTATGACGGAATGTAAAACGGGGTAAATAGGAATGACAGGGTAAAAAGGAATGTAGAGTAAACTGATATGTTATCCCAGGACAAACAGTCCAGTTTAGAACAGCAGATTTTTTAAATGTGTTATTCCAAACTGAACTGTTTGTATGTACTGTTATTATGTCTATTTAATATGTGCACCAGAATAAGGCTCCGGTGATATTTATCGCAGGCAATTTGGCTGCAGACAAAAGTAGCTAATAATGAAAAGGTAATGACGCAGAATATTGAGATACCCTTTTGCCCTGGAATAAACCTTTAAATCTCGGATAGTACGGATTTTGTAGGAAAATACTTCAAATAATTTTAAAATGTTTAAAAAGTTCTGCTCCTCCCATTTATTGGAGAACTCTGTTACTATACTACTGTCCGTAATGTCAGCCCGTCTCATCATCATCATCATCAGCCTATGACAGCCCACTGCTGGACGTAGGCCTCTCCTATGAACTATGCGTATAAACGCATTAGGAGGTAAATACCCATAATCATCACGCTGGGCAAGCGGATTGGCGATCGCAGTAATGTGTCCACTATGACGACGCTGCTGCCCATCATCAATCTTTTATCAAATAGTGGTCAATGACATTTCAATCCCTTGGTCGACTCTTACGAACCCTGCAGGAGGAGTTGGGGTGGTGACAAATGTATTCTAACTGCCGTCACCACACGGCTCTGGCACGGTCAGCCTGTCTGTAGGTATGTTTTCAATCGCTAATTTATCTAAAAAAACATTTAAAATACACATGTAGGTATATTTGTACTTGACTTTGACTTGACTTTGTGTGATGTCTACGTCTACATCGCCACTGATAAAAATCGTCAAAAAACTATGGTAAAATCTCCTGGATTCTCGTACAAGCACAATTAAAACAATAAATAAGACTGCTTTTACTTTATTACTAATTTACTTGCCTATTATTAAAATAAATAAACGGAAACCCGTCCGCTTGTAAAATATACAATCCCATAATTTACTACCGAAATTCTAAATCGTAAATTCAAATTATTTCCCAGATTTTAGCAGAAGTGACGTCAATGATGACAATTAACGGCGAGTGGGGTCCGACAGTTGATTACGATTTGAAAGGCTTGAGCTGAATAAGAGGCCCAATTTGGTCGACCTTCGTTTGTTTACTCTAATGCTTTGTGAAGCTAAAAATAAGAAGTTAAAAAGGAGTTATTAAAAAATAAAAATTGAATAAAAATCGGAAGCTAGGATCATCATCATCATCATCCTTAGTCTATGATAGTTCACTGCTGGACGTCGGCCTCTCCTATTAACTATGCGTATAAACGCATTTGGAGGAAAATACCCATAATCGCCACGCTGGGCAAGCGGATTGGCGATCGCAGTAATGTGTCTACTATGATGACGCTCTTATCAAATAATGGTCAGTGACACTTTAATCCCTTAGTCGACTCTTA
This sequence comes from Thaumatotibia leucotreta, assembly GCA_025490895.1. Classification (NCBI taxonomy): domain Eukaryota; kingdom Metazoa; phylum Arthropoda; class Insecta; order Lepidoptera; family Tortricidae; genus Thaumatotibia; species Thaumatotibia leucotreta. Next base: position 33,245 of record JALPQI010010469.1, read on the forward strand.
CGACACCCGCAGGAGGAGTTGGGCTGGCGACAAATGTATTTTTATTGCCGTCACCACACGGCTGGGGAGCAAGGATACTTGTGAATATTTAAAAATGCTAAGTCTTTTAATAAGTTTTTCAACTCCAGTACTCTAATCCACCTTATGAATGACTGAGGCTCTCGATTGCACCAAACTTTTAATCGAAGAATAATGCTTACTTTCGGATAGAAGTATCAAATCTCCATAGTAATTTGATACTAAACGATGAACAATATATCTTTGCTCTTCCGCGATACAGAACGTGTAGTTAATTAGTGTAACCCGTTATAATTACCTGCGTATTTTTTTAATGCAATTAATTTTACCAACCTCCCGCCGCAAAAATAAAATAAACTATAACAAACCACCACCAATAACATTATACTCGACACGTGTTTCGCCTCTCTACGAGGCATCATCAGTAGTTGACGATCTGGTGTCCGGCAACACCAAAGCAAAAAAAAAGCAAACGAGGCGAAACACGTAACGAGTATAGTGTTATTGGGTGTAACCTCGAAATAGCCGATGTGTATATTACAACCTAGTTTTTTTAAATGTCTCCATTTACAAATAATTAATATACCGAAGAAAGAAAAATAATGAAATTAGAACCGATCTTTTGTATGGATAATAAACCGGTATCCGATCCCTGGCTTAGGGTTCTATTTTGGTTGAGTGTACATTGGTCTGTAAAATAATAAAATTAAAGTGGATCCCGCAACTTTTATATTAAAACGCCTTAGACTCTTACGCCGGAAAGCACTTACAATTGCGACCGGCGTAAATATCAATTACAAGGAAAAATGTTTCGCAAGAGTAATCCTTAACTTGAGAAAAGTATGGCAGCGGTCAACTTTCAGATACGGTTTCATTTCTCTAACATTTTTGACTATTGAATTACAGGGTCTAAATCGAATAAGGGCGAAGTTCTTAACCACGGTGAGCATGGGCATAATAATTACTTTGACAACTAATACGAGTACTAAGAATAGCAGTAAAAAAATATTTACAAAATAAATCAGCCTACTCGTACAATGTAAAGCACACTTGAGTAATTAAAGGTCTTCGCACACTATAACAACTCCACGCCAACGCGGCAGCAACTCTACTCACACTCACGATGAGTAGTCAACTAGTTGATCCACCCAATAGTCACTAAAGTGGACAACGCGTGGTCAACGAGTGGGCAAAGAAAATGGTTGCTCGATACACGTCAGTCGCAAACGCATAGTCGTTGCGTGGACAACGTGTGGTCGTTACGTGACAAACGAGTCGGGGTTGACCTTTAGTGTACGATGCGTAGGCCACTCGTCTTCCACTACTTTGATATATTTTTTTGAAATTAAACCTTGAACGTATGACACAAGGCTTAAATTCCAATGATTAGACTTCGAGTCGAGTGGGTGTGGAGTTGATATAGTGTGCGAAGACCTTAACGCTGGTTGACAGCTAGCTCCAAAAGCGGAAGATGTAACTGCAAGTACAAAGTTTACAGCTATATTGCTGCTCCGAAGATCTGAAAAAAAATACAGCATAGTCATAATATAACGTAATTTTGATCACGCTAATGAATTCTATGCCTGTAGCCGTACAGTCAAAGATAAAATAAGGTGTACACAAAAATACTCAAAAATATGTCCCAGTGCACTCTAATTCTGTGTAATAAGAACGTCGTAACATATTAATGAGAGGATTCTTTCGATAATTATTTTTGCATTTGACTGTACCATGAGTTGCGCGCGATTTTATTACTTTCGATCGGGTCGCTCGCACCAATAGGTACATGAGTACGAGCGGGATAGATATAAAGTAAGCATAACGCAGCGTCAGCTCATAGTAATCGTACTGATTTACTTTATCGCCCGTATTAAATTTACTCACCGTATAGCACTCAACAGGTGTGGTTAAACAAATATTTTTTATTTAGTTTACCTCGTTGCCTTTGGGATTTCGTCAAAGCGACATGTTTGACATAACCGTGTCACATATTGTTGATGTTAGAGACATTTAAAAAACAGGTCAAAATAAGTCAAGTTAAAGAATTTTTTTTTCAAATTACCTATTTCAAAAACAATAAAAACCTGATGACCTGGTGAAGGTCGCAGGAGTCCGCTGGATGCGGGTGGCGCAGGACCGGACATTGTGGCAATCTTTGAGGGAGGTCTATGTTTAGCAGTGGACTTTTGGCTGATATGATGATGATGATGATGACGAATAAAAACCTTCAACGCATTAGTGGACCTATTTAATTGCATGGCATCTTCAATAAAACTGTCAATCCAACAAGACACTGACTCACTGCTATACCATTACCATTAGACCATTAGACGAGCATAATTAATTTCTCGCAAGAACGCATGCTGCCGAATGCCAAATGTCAAATGCCGAATGTCGGTGAACCCATTAGTGTGGTCACAGCTTTGTATAGTGACAAATTGACTGTCATTGTGAAACATGTTTAACAAGCAATAAACAACAAACTTCTTATACAAATCGTCCTAGGACTACGGTAAGCTGGTTTATGAATTATATTGTGGGTACTAAGCGACGATAAAGATAATCTAGAACGTACATACAAACAATATATATTATAAATGCATATAAATGACCATGCCGTAGCGTGTGGTGACGGCAGTAAGAATACATTTGTCACCACCCCAACTCTTCCCGCGGGTGTTGTAAGAGTCGACTAAGGGATTGAAGTGACACTGACTATTCTTTGATTTGATTGATGACGGGCAGCAGCATCATCATAGTGTACTGTGTATTACTGCGATCGCGAATCCGCTTGCCCAGCGTGGCGATTATGGGCATTTACCTCCTAATGCGTCTATACGCATAGTTAATAGGAGAGGCCTACGTCCAGCCGTGGACTATCATAGGCTGATGATGTTTATCACTGACCAAGAAATATTCGCACAAAATAAATGCCATAGCCGAAATTCTCCTATCTTCATATTGTAATAAAATAAACCTCTAGGTGAGTAAAAGTGAGTAAAATAAACCTGTAGGCAGTAGCTCACTAGTACTTCAGAAACACATATAATTCAAAAATATCGGATTCTGGTATTTATTTCCTTTAAAAAAACGGCCAAGTGCGAGTCGCACCTGCGCACGTAAGGTTGTATCATTATAAAGATATAAATAAATCACGTTTGTTGTATGGAAGCCCTCTTAAATATCTATTTTATTCTACTTTTTAATATTTTTTTGTCATAGCGGCAACATAAATTATCTGTCAAATCAGCAGCTGTGAAAATATCACCTGTGTACGTAACTATTATCAGTATTATTACGCGTCACGAAATACAGCCTAGTGACAAACGGACAGACAAATAGCGGAGCCGAAATAAAGAAAAATAAAGTCCCGTTTTACCCTTTGGATATAAATCCCTAAAAACGGACACACATGAGAGCAGACGCCCACATAATAATCATCTATGATTGATTGTACTAAGATCATAATAATACATCCTACGCACGGTGTAGATAATGTTATGAAGAACTCAGTTAACAACTTAACACGCCAAAAACTAATCAAACAAGCACGAAGACTACCTCAACAAGTTGCCGCAACTTATTTCCCAATACGTCTAATTGTGTAGGCGAGAGTGCTGAAAGATAATATCAAAGTCTTCGCACAATTATAACTACCCAACAGCGACTCGACTCTATGCCAAATATTGAAATTTAAGCCCTATATTCTAGGTTTAATTTCAAAAGATTACAATAAAAAACTGTACGACGAGTGGTCTACGACGCGTCGTACACTAAAAGTCAACTCCGACACGTTTGTCACACATTGGTCACACGTTGTCCACTATGCGTTTGCGACTGACGTATATCGAGCAACCATTTGCCCGCTCGTTCACGCCACGTTATCCAATAGTGAACATTTGGATCAACCAGTTGACTATTGATGGAGTCAAAGTCAAAGTCAAAGTGATTTATTTGTTCAACACAGGTTAAAGGTACATAGGTACAGGTCTTACAATATTAATGATAAAGCATCACCATGTTGGGCCGCAAGGCATACAAAATTATGGGCTTGGTTTTAATGGACTGTAACTACATGCTATGTACAGTTGCCATTATTGTAGTCTAACAAAAAATCCTTAACAGTGTAGTAAGTTTTATCCACTAAAAAATTAAATAATTTATTTTTGAAACTAAGCATATTTTCTATGTTTCTTATGTCGTTTGGGACTTTATTATATATTTTTGGGGTCATGCCAAGTATGCTTTTCCGTAACAACGCTTTCTTTGAGGATGTTGAGGCAATTTTATTTCTAAGCCGAGCACTTTTAAACTTGTTAAATAAATGTAGGTTAGATCTAACAAACACAACTAATTCGTAGATGTACAAACAAGGTAAAGTCAATATGCGTAATTTCTTAAAATATGGTATACATGAAGCTGGGGGCTGAATTCCACATAAACATCTAATGCATCTTTTTTGCGCTTTAAATGCTATTTCTCTATCGACTGAGTTTGCCCAGAATATAATTCCATATCTTAATGTCGATGTTACATAGGCGTGATAGGCCGTTAAAACAACAGATTCATTAACAATCTTCCTTAAATGATGTAGAGCATAAGAGAATTGATTAAGTTTCTTACATACAATGTCAATTTGATTGTTCCATGTCAACTTACTATCTACGGTTATTCCTAAAAACTTTGTCACGTGTGTTTCCTCAATACTATGTCCTTTATATGATATATTTAAATTACGTAAATTATTTCCTCTTTGCCTAAATGTCATGACTTTAGTTTTCTCCAGATTAACATTTAAATTGTTATTGGCTAACCAGTTAATAATTATTTCTAATGTACTACAAATATCATTTTCATATGTATCTGGATCTTTACAATTAAACATTATGGTGCTGTCATCAGCAAAAAGAACCATAGGATAATCAACAACTTGGGGCAAATCATTTATATAAATAATAAATAATAAAGGGCCCAAAACGCTTCCCTGGGGCACCCCGTAGTCAATATGTCTAAGTTCCGATGAATAAGTGTGAGTAGAGTCGCTTATCGTATACGATTGCAGATGGGCATGTTGGCTAGGCTTGCAGAGCTGCCTTTTTCCTCCCTTTTCATCCGTGGGTACGCAAAATAAAAAACAAATCATGATTATCAGGCTCATAATTTAAGTAAAACTATTTGGAACATGATCGGCCCAGAGGTTTTTAAATAACTTCGGAACCCTACACTGAGCGCGGACCGACATGTTTTTGGCCGGTTTTATTAACTTAGTCAAGCACGCAGCACTACGGCCACTTTTGTCGCTATTAGGCCTCGCTACGTGTTCGGCCTCACATTTCTCCTCCACTATCTCACGTTTTAGGCTACAATAAAAATACAGTCGCCATCATATATATCGGAGCGGCCTGGCTCAAAAACATCTGAATATGCACTCTAGCACCATGACAATAGAGGCCTGCTCAGATATTTGTGAGCACCCTAGCCACTCCGATATATTTGATGACAGCTGTACTATGTTGAACATCGAAAACAAAGGCTTTCAACCTAACGCGTAAAGGTTACTTCGAGTTCAGTTATTTGCCCTTCGGTTTTAGAAACGCGTCTGTCTGTAATGCCATTGGATATTTAACTAACTTATCAGAAAAGAGTAAAATTTCGAAGTTAAAATTACAAAGATGTTTATTCAATTGACTGATGGTATTAGGTATTCACTGCGTAATTGACAGTGAGCTGAATACAAATTATTAAGGCATACAGCCATTAAATAACGTATGACTTGTAACAGCTATAATTGGGGTGACATTATTTGAAGTTTCGAATAAGTATTGAATATATTTAAATATTTATCAAACGGGCAATCGACAATTATCTACTTAAATTACGTGAATAACAAGTTTGATAAATATTTAAATACGTTTGAGTCTCACGTTAAGTTGCGGTTAAACTAAAAGAGCATTCGCTGTTCTAGCCTCCCACTCTACGAAATTCGATCGGTGCAAAATACGTGATTGGTTGATTTCGTAGAACAGGCGCTAGAACAGCGAATGCTCTTTTGGTTTAGACGCACTTTTAGTTATAATCCTAAAAAAGTATGAAATAGTTGAAAATCTTCTTAATATTTGGTCACTTTATGCATTTTGCGATGGTGTTGAAAAAAGTGTTGCAAGTCTCGCTCTCATAGTAAAAACTAAATTCTTTCGTACTTGGGACTACAAAAAATTGCAAATCCAGTAATATTTTCTTCGGATACCGCGAGGATTACACATACACATGAATTAAAACTATGAAAACGGATAAACTCAGACCCGCAGACCATGAGCCCTGTAAAGTTTCCGTTTTTATAGTCTTATTTCATGCAAATCCTTTTTTTTGGTAATAACTCTCAATAAATGATCACAATATGTCCACTATAATAATGCAGCTGCCCATCATTAATCTCCGATAAATAAATAGTCAGAGACACTTCAATCCCTTGGCCGAGTCTTACGGCATCTACAAGAAAAGTTGGGGTGGTGACAAATGTATTTTACTGCCGTCATACGGCTACCATCTCTCTGTCTATACCAGAATTTCAAAGTTATTCAAAGCCAAGATGCCAATCGCTATCACTCAATCATAAATCATGAACAAAAGGAAACGAACTCTAGCTGTCACAATAATAAGAAAGAGTGAAAGAGAGGGAAAACTACGATACGCTACTAAGCGTTAGCGATTAGCAACTTGGCTACGCACTCCGGTTGCCGTTTTATTTTTCGTCCGTTTGAAAATAAACAATCCATCATAATATTTCAAATCTCACTCGTTTCTATCAAGTGCAGGCAAAATGCATATCACAAAGAATGTCAGTAGGTAGCTTACTCATCATATCATTTTATAGTGAAAAATGCGGAGAATTCGCAATTTGTTCCGCTCCACATTTTCCTCAGTTGCATCGCATACAGGCGAGATGAGATTGTTGGAGAAAATTATGAAAACTCGTACTTGACGGCATTTGCATTTGGGTGTAACAGCGTTTTGTCAGTGAATATCAGAGGATATATGACTCGTAGGGTATTATTATATTACATTTTCTCTAACTTTCATGCAGTTTGGAATGATGTAACATAATTATTAATTAAATTTCAAAATTTTTATGTTACAAACCAATTAATACAAACACCTGACTTTTTATTAGGGCAAACAATTAAACTTACTTATAGTAGGTAGTATATCTTAAAATTAATGTTTATTATGAACAGATATCGGACTAATAGAAGATTACAAAGTTGGCAAATTAATCGTTTTCTAAAAATTACATAATTATTTGATACTAGATGATATCATATTTTTAATTTGATAGTTGTATTTTAAACATGTTTTTATCATTCATATTATCATTACATTTCACAAAATTTGAATAAGTAGGCAAAGTAAAATAAAACAATCTTTATAAAATAATATGCATGTTTTATAATAAATTACTTTAATTTAATTTAAAATGAAATGGTGAGAAGCTTACCCAACAAAATTGCCTTGCGTTTATTTCAGTTGAACACCAGTATGCTTACCACGATTTGCCGCCGTGAGATTACCACGAATTTTCTGTACCTCTCGCAACAATACGCAAGTACGGACGGAATGATTTTTCTCATTATTTTAACGATAAACGGAACTGATTCGCGTAAACTTACGTTTAACAGTTTCATTGCGGACGAGTGCTACGCGCTACGCTCGTAGCTGTTCCCGTGATTTTTCCGCTTTGTACCGAAAATGGACTCTCGGGAGTTCCACGCGCTCGAAGTGTTAATATTATCCTGACATTTCAGAGATGAATATGCGTTTTAAACTCACCACGGCAGCTCATGGTAAGAACACAGATGTATGGGCGCGATATGTTAGGATGGGGCTCAGATGAAACGAGTTTATTATAAGGCTCGTAGGATTATGTTGGAAACTAAGAAGAATAACATGCGATAAAGCGTCTAGAAAACTGGGGCTTTTGGTACAAACTACAAAGATATGTGCCTGATTATTTACCTTATTGCATTGTTATATGGTCCAAAATTGCCGCGTGTTGACGGCTTTAAGAATACATTTGTCACCACCCTAAGTCTTCCCGTGGGTGGCGTAAGAGTCGACTAACGGATTGAAGTGTCAATGAATGTGCAATTCCTTCTCAAAAAGTTTGTACATCACGTTTTCGATTTGGATAAAAATTGGTAGGCTGGTAGTCAATTATGCTGAGCAAGATCAAGCACATTTCGCAAAATGTCCCAAAAAGTTTGTATGGAAGCTTCCATTTTTTGTTACCAGATTCCCATACATTTTCGGTAACAAAAAAAGGAAAAGGCGTAGATTAATTAGGTTCATGGGGCCCCAGCGCACGCAAATTGTTTGCTGAGATCGCGAAATGTCTGGTTGACGAAAATAAAGACCGAAGAGCTGGCGACTTCCTCGCAAAACGCATCAGTATTGCGATACAGCGAGGAAATGCCGTCAGCATCCTCGGTACAATGCCACAAGGGCCAATCTTAGATAATAGGTGAGGTTAAGTAGATTAGTTAGATTTAATCTATGTACATAAATTATAGTTTTGAAAATAAATGTATATTAAAAAAAGGAATGTTTCATACAAACATTTTGGGACATTTTGGGAAAAAATGTGGTGGATCTTGCTCATTGACTCTACCAGCGTACCAATTTTTATCAAAATCTAAGACGTGATTTTTATTTAAGATTGTTGATGGACAGCAGCATCATCTCATCACAGTTAGCCACACTATTGTGATCGCCAACCAGCATGCCCAGCGTGGCAATTGTGGGCATTCAACTCCTAATGTATTCAAATTCATAGTTAATAGGAGCAGCCTACGTCCAGTAATGGGTTGAGAGAGGCTGAGTAAACACGTTGGCGATCGCAGTTAGTAGTGTATCTACTATGATGATGTATATTGTTCAGTGATATTTCAATCCCTTAGTCGACTCTTACGACACCCAGTGGTGCAAGACCGATTATTGAGGCAATCTTTGGGGGAGGCCTATGTTTAGCAGTGGACATCTTTCGGCTGATAGTTAGGATGAAGGTTGTAAAGATAATATTAATACATAGGTAGCTATGCACTTCCATGCTCTTGGTTGTAGTTTTTGTCTACCCACCCAAATTGTTGAACACTTATTTGTCCAGTCTTCATAAGATAAATCGGATGAGCCAAAATGGGTGCTCATAAATAGATATTTATGAGCACCCATTTTGGCATTTTGCTCACATGAGCAGGGTGCTTAGACAAGTTGCCAATCGCTAACGCTTAATCGTCAATCGTAAACGAAAGGCAGCTACCTGTCTTTGTCGCACATGAAATGAAAGAGTGACAGGGAGGGAAAACTACGATACGCTACTAAGCGTTAGCAATTGGCAACTTGGCTAAGCATCCTGACCTATTGTCGTCGCGTAGGAGTGCATGTTCAGATATTTGTAGCAACATGGCAGTTTCGATATATCTGATGGAGACTATCTAATGCTGCCGCTGTCACCTTGTGATACTGATCTTACGAAATTTGAGATTTCACGTTTTTCCTTTACGCCACTGCAACTCGATAGCACTTTCTTTATCAAACATTCCACATCACAATACCCTACTCGTACTTCAGCCGCAATATTTGCCAAATACGTTGCATCCCTTTCGTCCCCGTAGGGGTGAAAGGAATGCAGCACCATTATTTGATAAGTACGGCCAAGTGAAGAGGCAGAACAATAGTCTCACATCGGTATTTTGCCGTAACGGGGGTATTCTGAAACGGCGGGAGGGTTTATTCTACAAATGGATGACTGTAGCTTCCAAATATGTAAGTAGATAACTTCAACATCGATTTAGTTCACTGAACTAGGACAATATACTATATGTATATACAAGATTGCGTACTTATAACCAAATTTGACGCTATGTTCGCTGGAATCAAGTGGACGAGGGGTTTAGGCATCAGCCGTTAAAGAGGTTAAAATCCTACCTCAGACGTTAGTGAAGAAGATTGTTTTTGGTATACGACATCTAATATTTATAGTTATATTGATTATTAAAAACCGACTTCAACCAATTTTTTCAAGATTTCATCATCAAACTCCAACGACTTGGTGTCAATAGGATCACATCAGAGTAATACTCGTTTGAAAAAAAAAATGGAGAAAAATCTGTTACTTTATACATCATCATCATCATACCAGCCGAAAGACGTCCACTGCTGAACATAGGCCTCCCCCAAAGATTGCCACACTGACCAGTTATACATATAACAGTTTAAATCGTTTTGCAAAAATTATGTACAGTCACGTCTAATAAAATGTATATATTTCGGAACGTAGATATGTCAAAGGCAAGGATCAAAATCGTATACATATTATTAGAGCCGACCGTACAATATTACTTCTGTGAGAATAGTCGCTACAATATTTTAGCAATGCCAAGAATCCTTCGCAGAATAACAATCACGCGGGTTCCGGGCGGTTCTAATTTCGTGCCTACTGAACCCTGTAACACGGCTCAACTCGTTCCGACCGAGATAATTGATTGCGGATACTTTTGTTTGTAGCTTGTTGTTGGGTGGCTCCGATTTGTGATCCGCCATTTATCGGTTAGCATCAGAATATACAGGGTGTAATCGATAAGTGTTTACAGGCCATAATTCCGTAAATATGAGAGATATCAGAAAACTTTTAAATAATATCGAAAGTACGTTACCCAATGAGTAAAATTATATTAATAACTTTTTTTAAATAGATGGATTAATATTAAAAATACTAAGTTAAAACGCTCCCATACATTTAGTATGACTAGCCTTAAAAAATATCTGGTGTAATAACAGATGAAACTGTTAGAGATTCGTTATTTGTACGAATACATTGTATTTAAATAGTAATACTACCGTTTATGAAATAATTAACCTAACATTTATTATTCTTAAATAAAAAAATATTCGTATTAAACTACTCTTTGAATGAACGGTTACGTACTAAATGTATGGAAGGGTTTGAAGTTAATATTTCAGATATTTCTGATTTTATTTCAAAAAAGTTATTAGTGTAATTTTACTCGTTGGGTAACGTACTTTCGATATCAGTTAGAAGTTTTCTGGTATCAGCTATATTTACGGAATTATGGCTTGGGAACACTTACGAATACACCCTGTATAGGCAGCAGTGGTAGGACCTCGTGCAGGGTCCGCCCGAATAGCTACCACCGTCTTACCCGTTAACCTGCCTCTAAATAGCAGTGTTTGCACTGCTGTGTTTCGGTTTAGGGGTAAGATAGCCGGTATAATTACTGGCATAGATAGAGCCTGCAATCCATCTAAGTCCTCAGGGTAGGCAGCGCGATTTTTTGATCACTGTGTCCATGGGCCTCAGTTTCTGCTTTCCATCAGGTGGGCTGAGAGCTCAGTTGTCTACCTTCGTCACACAAAAAAAAGTGGTGGAACGTTCTTAAAATTTGTCTGCAGTCTTCAACCTCTGTCAACCGTGACCTCGCTAATGGCTCCAATGGAAGACCTGAATTGGAGACCATTTTGTGGCACTTAGTTTTTTTTTATGTTCATGTTTATTTTGTGTTATCGTGTATATTATGTTGTGCCACAAATAATAGTACATTACGATACAAGTGCAAAAAAAAAATAAGTTCGAAACTAGCGGAGATAAATTAAAGCACGACCAAAGGGAGTGCTTTAAATCGGCACGAGTTACGAATTTCGTTTTCGCACGTGTATCGTACGACGTTTTTCAGTACATATGACCCTCCGAAGATTTCGACCTGACGTAAAATTAAGCACTTATCGCACTAGCGCGTAAAAAAACGCCATCTGTACTGGAAATGTTTTTTTTCTGTCTTTCTTTTTTTTTAATTTTTATACATTTATTGGGTCGAATGTCAAAAATTATACACAATTTAAGGCCTTTAATGTCAACAAAATTTGCGGTGTGCCATCTACTATGGCATTTTCCTACACTACAATGCGCACGTTACGCACACGCGCACGTGCCGTGCTGCACACGCACTCAGTGTGGCTCGGCCTTTACAGGTCTAGGTAGGTATACTAAAGTTATATAACATCAATATCATCATCATCAGCCTATGATAGTCCACTGATGGACGTAGGCCTCTCCTATCAACTATGCGTATGGACGCATTAGCCCTTTCCGACCGGTTTGATATAATCCTGCAAATTACTTTGCAAAAATCCTGTCACCAAGTAAATTGTATTTTCGAGCTCAAACCTATACCGATCGAATCTGCAGACACTAGCCGACACGTAAAATTAGCAAATACCTTAGGGCGGCCGCATCAGTCAGTCGCAAGACAGCGTTGAAGATGGCGATGTATTTTGGTGGGAGTAGGTGCACATTACATGTAAGTTCGTAATTTCGTATATTTGCGGTAACAAACATTCTATTTATTGAGTGATACTTACTCTTAAAGAGTTAAACGTTTTTTTTAGCACAAATTAGAATAAAATTAAGTGATTTTGTGTAAACAATATGCCCGTAAATAATAAGTGCACAAAATTGTAGGTTCGGACGGAGCTCGTCATAAATATTTGCACGGATATGCATAATCGGTCTTTGCGCATAAAATGAAACCAAGAAAGATAGTCATATGTTTTGAAGAATTGGTTACATATTTCGTCTAATTCGTTAGGTATATATTTCATCGTATTTTAATTAGCGTATCCAAGGAACTGGGTTAATAATATCTTGTATTTTCATCTTTGTTAGGCACTCCATAGGTGTCAATACCTAATATCTCTCGAATTGCTTTGGCCTTGCTATGATGAATGTTGCTCTAATTTGAACTCTTCTTAAGTTTTGCTTATTCGTGGATGAATGAAGAAAACACATTGTAGAAGGACGTCCAATCTTGATAGTTTCCGGTAAACTTTGCTATGTCTATCTTCGGAAGCTTCACATCATCACTAAAGCTAGGTGCGAGATTACTGCTAATTCTGCTTGTGCACGACGTAGTACTTTCTAGCATAAGCTTTTTTAAGTATTTAACCACAAATATTTTCTTGTTTGGCTATTAAAACCCGTTAATTCCGTTCACATCTTTAAATCTATTGTTGAATTACTGTGGAAAA
>JALPQI010010470.1:0-32364 GCA_025490895.1 Thaumatotibia leucotreta
TGTGTAATTTCTTAAGTGTATGATTTTTGTAATGTTTTTTAAATATATTTCTGTTTCCTTTTTAAATAATAGATAGAAATTGAGAATATTCAATAAAAAGTATTAATTTGACGCTAAAAACTGAAACGAATGTATTTTTATTTTAATACAAAACTCGATAGGCCCATTTTAACGGAATCATGTTTTGCTTATGAGTACTTTACTTGTCATCTCCTACAGATACTCCATCTATTAGAGTGATCTATGGTGTCAAACGAGGCCAAACGAGGCCGATGGCATAATTGGATGAAATACGAGCACGCTGCGAGATCGACGAGCTAACATCGAGCGTCAAAGGCCTTTTGCGGGGCCTGTTACGTCATATTGGTATTTGAGTTGTTTTAGCGGTCTGACCATTAAAGACGTCTTAACCTTTTAACCGCCATAATATATAAGACCATTATGGGTACCTTACTAGAAACTGATAAATGAGACAAAGGTCTACGTTGGTTTTTGAGTCATTGTCAGTCGGAAAAACAAAAGTTGTCCACTCGGTGGCCAAAAGTTAACAGTTTTTATAAGTCCATGCTACGATTTTATTACATAGGGTTGTAGAACGGGGAACCTAGTTGTACCAGTAATTGTTTTATTGCAAAATTAGTACACGAACTCCCTTAACTTTATGTATGTCCACCGAAAAATCGATAACCTAAATCTGACAATGACCCTTTCATGATGTAAACATTTGTCCCATTCAAATGTAAGCTCTAATCTGCGTGGTGCAATTTTGTATTAGTAATTTTGTATACAGGCAACGATCATGAAAAATTCTCGGTGGTTAAAAGGTTAATGTCAAAAAACTTCAAGTGCTATGACGTGTTTCGACGTAAATACTCATGAGATTTCAGGAAGAAACGAATCTAGAAATGATAATCTGTGCTTTCAGTACAATTGAAATGGGCCCAGCAGTTGGACAAAACAATACAATTCTTATACTTTTAATCATTTGTCTGGCTTTATACATACCCACTGATCATTTGTTTATATAACAGAATAATTATCATACTGCTATACTACTGCAATCGCCAATTTGCTTGCCCAGCTAACGCGTAATACTTGGGAAAGTCTAGTCTTAGGAAAGTCAAAGGATTGAGATAGGCTGATTGTACGTACTGTAGAAAAGTCACGGACACGACTTAATGTACCTAATGTAAATATAAAATGTGACAACAAATTATGTACAGTGAGGTTCCAAATTACATGGACAGTTTATGAATGAATTCACTCATAAATTGTAAATGCAATTTTAAACGACACTGTACCTATTCGAAGAATAACTGTTTAAAATCTATATAAATTTGCAAATACCCTACATTGTCGTCAAATGCAATAGTAAAGGATTGTTCACTAAAAATGAAGTTCTTTTACTTTTTACTGTTCATTGCCACTGCAGTCACTAAAAACAATATCAAAGCGACTCAGCACGAATTCTTGACATCTTGGCAAACACGCTATTACCCGAATCCACACGTCTCAAAAGGCTTTGATACAGGTGTGTGCCGTCTGCATATTTCATAGCGCCCCCTGGATGTGAGTTGCCAAAGCTTACAGAGGTCAAGGCTCAATGTAGACTTACCCCCTTATTCATAAACGTCTGCTAACTTAACAAGCCGCTAATAATTGTTTGTCCCTTTTGCTCTTATGGACACATTGTTAAGACCGAAAGGGACAAACAATTATTAGCGGCTTGTTAAATTAGCAGACGTTTATGAACAAGGGGGTTAGCACATGATTGGTGCGACACGACAGCATTTCGCTGCGAGATAGGCGTCCCGTCTTTTTTCAACCGACTTTAAAAAAACCCGGCCAAGAGCATGTCGGGCCATGCTCAGTATAGGGTTCCGTAGTTATTCGAAAACGGCTGGACAGATTTTGTTAGAAATAGTTTTATTTTAAAGTATTCTATAAGCACACTATTTATGATTTTTTTTTAGTACAGGTGGTGCCTTTTTAAGGCGCTAGTGCGAGAAGTGGCTCATTTTACGTCAGGCCCAAAACTTCGGAGTGCCATCTGTACTAAAAAACGTCGTACGAGACTAACAAGACAGGTGCAAAAAGGAAATTCGTAACTCGTGTCGATTTAAAACACTCCCTTCGGTCCTTAAAACATCACCACTCGATCTATTTCACTATTTCATATTTTTTCGACCCATGGATTAAAAGTTATAGGAGAGACACATTTTTTTTACACTGACGCGGTTAAAAACTTTCTTTTGAGATCCAATTCTTTTTACAAGATCTATCAAATGATACCCCACACTATAGGATTGCAGCAAATAAAAAAAAATCATATCCGCTTCACCAGTTTGGGAGGTAACATTCTAGTTTTTATTCTACCAGTTTGTTGGCATGATTTATATATATATACCTGTACTAAATTGCAGATTTCTAGTACTAACGAACACTGCGGACGGACAGACGGACAGGCGGACAGACTGACATGGCGAAACTATAAGAAAGTAAAAGGTAATATAACTAAGAAAGGAAAAGGTTCTCAATTCGACTGATTGTTTTTTTATGTTTGTTTCCTCAAAACTTCTGACTGAGTGACCCGATTTTGACGAGTTTTTTTTATTTGAAAGCTGATGCTTACCGATTGGTCCTATTTTAATTGTCTTCCAACTCTCCCGGCTTAGCGCGATCTCTTGGCAGTCGTTTAGGTATGGATCCAGATCGTCCCACCATCACCGTTTGGGCCTGCCGCGTCGTCGCCGTGCATTTTGTGAAACCCACTCCGTTGTTAATTTAGCCCACCGCTGCGGGTGCATGCGGCAGACGTGGCCAGCCCATGCTCACTTTAGCCTGGCAGTCTTGGCTCCGACATCAGAAGTCATAAATTTGCATTAAGCATGTGCAAGACAAATGGACGAATAAGTCAATATCAGACGGTCCCGGTGGTGCCAATTCGGGGTCTGATGATGGGATCTCATAGAAAATCGGATGGAATCGTTTTTTTTAATTTTTAATTTGATGATTATTTTGGATTATACTGTATTCTGGCCATTTTTCTGAAACTCGACATCAAACGTGCCTATTTGGTAACAATTTACGAGTCAAAATGATTCTAATTGCCAAAAACGATAATTAGATAAACTAAAACCTTGAAGGATTTAGTAAATCCTTCAAGATTAAAACAAGCGCAATTTGTAAAGTGAAAATACTTAAAGTTGGTGATAACACTAAAGTTATTAAGTTATTATTCAGAGCAGACGCCTGAAATTACCATCTGTTGCAAAACATAATTCTTGCTTCGCACGCAATTACACTCAATGTTGTAGAAAAAGTTAAAATTTAGGTACTAATACCCACAATCCTTACTTTACCTTTATTTTAAGTGCGTTACGCCTAAAACCCGGGATACGTTATTTTGAAAAATGATTTTCTTGATAATGATAATTTGGGAAAAATTGTTTGGTATATATATATTATGTGACGAAGGTAGATAAGTAGATAACTGAGCTCTCAGCCCACCTGATGGAAAACGGGAACTGAGGCCCATGGACATAGTGACCAAAAAATCGCCTAAGCGCTGCCTACCCTGAGGACTTAGATTGCCTCTATGCCAGTAGTCACACCGGCTGTTTTACTCCCAAAACGGAGCACACTACCAACTATTTATATTTTGAGAAACAATTTTACCTATGTCGATTATTGATAGATGTATAAGTATCTTGAGGGCTTCTTTTTCGTTCAGCGACAAGAAACTCCGAAAAATGTCTTATTTTTTTAGGTGCAATAATACAAAGAAGCAAATTAATCTATATCAATAAAATCAATGTCTGAATTGTAAATCGGGACACAAACATTGTACGATACAAAATAGCAGCGTCGAACGACGGAGGCGATAAAGTAAGTCGTTCCAACATGTTTAAAGTGGCCAATACACTTTCTTTATAACAGTAACAGTGTTGCAAAAACCACCTCCGACAGATTTCGCTCAGAAGAATATACTAAGTAAAAATTATATACACTATTAAAGTTTCAGAATAAAAACGTCAAATTGTTTCTGCAAATGTGTTCTGTAATGAGGGTTTTCAGAAATGACGTTCACCAGGGCGGCAGCACTGAGGCGTCAAGTCCAGAAACTTGTCTAAATTCGTAGAGCGCCTATAGTTTCGTGTTTAAATATTTTGTATTAGTTAATAAAGTCATATAAAAAAAAAATACCTTCAAGTTAGTTTTTTTTGGGGCTAGATAATTGGATTTCTTAGCGGGACCTTACGGCTAAGTGGCGCCAACTAGTGGCATACGCTTTCGAGAAAACCCTCATTGATAAGATAAATATTTTAGGCTTACGGATTGGTCGGATACCTATATTGTTGCTACTTAAACGAGTTGCGACTCAAGAAACATTGTAGACCAATGGCGTTTTAGACAATCCGCTATTTAGACGATATGCGACTTAGACCACATAGACGAGCAGAGGGTTTACTATGACGTACTAATGCGGTTCAGTTTAGGTTCAGAGAAAGGTACAGTGATGTACGACTCATATAGCTTCAAGGGGGTCTACTTTTCTCTGCAGCTGACTGTACCTTATTTTCGACCTAAACTGAGCTTCTTAAGCATGTCATGGTAACCCCCAGCTCTTTAATCGAGTTGCATTTTAAACCAGGGATCGGATAACGGTTTTTTCTCCATACAAAAGAACGGTTCGAATTCCGTTCTTTTTCGTTCTTCGGTTTATATATTTTTTGTTAATGGAGTAACTAAAAAATACGATGTTAATAATTACATAAAATGTTGAAAACTACATAAAAAAAGTAAAAGATTAAAAAATATTTAGCTATTTCGAGGTTTTTCTAAAAAACCGGTTCCGATCCCTGTTTTAAACCAACTGCTATTTAGACGAGATGCGAAATAGACCATCAGCAACTTAGACGAGCAGCTCCTTAGACGAGTCGCGTTTTAGACTCCATGCTACTAACCCATAAAAAATCTATAAGTAATTTATTAATAATTATATATTATTATCGAACCGGGTTACTCACGTATTTAAGTCGATGATTGCTCGTCCGGACGAGGACCCTCTTAATTAATCAAAACATGTCGAGCAATCATCGACTTAAATACGTGAGTAACCTGGGTCGATAATGTTTTAATAAGTCCTAGTTTACTACGGAACCCTACAAAAAGTAGTGTTTTCAAGCTACTTTAATCTAATCCTCCTCAAATGCTCCATCTAATCAAGTGATCCATAGAATTGTAACGTGTTAAACTCTATCTTTACTATTCGAGTAAAATAAACGTGGAGAAGAATACTTTGAGAACTGCAAAGTGTGTGGAAAATAATTTAGTTAAGAGTGTTTGCGCTCGAGCGGACGGATTCCGATTCCGATAGCATTCGATCTTTCTAGAGATATATTTGTTTTTGTACGTTCACTTTGTTCCTTGTGACCTGGATTGCAAACGATAAGATGGTTTCGAATACCTATTCTATAGTCATCGTCGTCATATCAGCCGAAAGACGTCCACTGCCTGAACATAGGCCTCCCTCAAAGATTGCCACAATGACCGGTCCTGTGGCACTCGCATCCAGCGGACTCCTGCGACCTTCACCAGGTCATCAGTCCACCTTGTGGGGGGGCTATCGGCGCCTTCCGGTATACGTGGCTGCCAGCGTGGCTGCAGAACCTTCCCGCCCCAACGGCCATCGGTTCTACGCGCATTGTGCCCCGCTCACTGCCACTTCAGGTTAGCGATTCGGAGAGCTACTTCGGTTACTTTGGTTCTGCTGCGGATGGTCTCATTTTTAATCGGATCTCGCAGAGAGACTCCTAGCATAGCCCTATCCATTGCCCTTTCTATTTATTTTGACTTTGAGCCTTTTTATGAGGCCCATTAGCGACCACGATTCAGTACCGTATGTCATCACTGGCAACACACACTGATCAAAGACTTTCGTCTTCAAACACTGGACGAAAATATGTGTCGTAGCTTCCCGAATTGCTCAACCGAGCCGAACCTATTCTAAATAGCTAATATATTTTTCGATTGCAACTGTTTCTAGCTGTTCTTATATCATTCGTCAATGAAAACAAAAAAAACCTAAAACCTTTTAGACCACAATCTTAGTTTACTAGTCTAGGCTCACCTACTACTTTAGTCTACGCTGACCATTGCCCGACATGCTCATGGCCGGTTTTTTTCAGTGTCCCTATAAAAACGTTTGCGGAACCCAAAAATAGTAAAACTTTACGGTTCAGCTGTTTGTTGTTATGCTGAAACTAGGGCCCTCATGTCAAGTTTACGACAGTTCCTAACTGTTTGACTACATGAATGACCATTACTTTTTCAAATGCATGAAACTACCTATCCCGGCGAGGGCATTATTTGTGTATTTATTTATCACAAATATTTGTTCCATGGTCATGGCTGTCTATATTTTGGCTGAGTTGATGGTACTGAAGTTCGCAAATATTGGGGATTTGTCTCTGTCACACCAACGAAGGCGTCATTAGAGTGACAGAGACAAATCCCCGTTTGCGAATTTCAGTACCATCAGCGCAGCCAAAATATAGTCCTCCTCTTTTTGGTTTTTGCGACGACACCACACGGTAGCAGTTAATCAATCCTTAGCCGTGTGGTGACGGCATCAGTAAGAATACATTTGTCACCACCTGCGGGTGTCGTAAGAGTCGACTAAGGGATTGAAGTGTTACTGACCATTCTACAAGATTGATGATGGGCATGGGATGGAATTTACAGTAGGCCAACTGAATCGTTCACATCGTACCTTTTCCGTTCATCAATTACAGTCACCATTAGCAAGCATCTGAGCAGGGGGGTTACCATGACGTAGGTACTAATGCGATTCAGTTTAGGTTTAGGGAAGGGGACACTACTCAGGGACAGTGATATACGACTCGTATAGCCTTGTCCCTTTCTCTCGACCAAAAATGAAACGCATTAGTACGTCATGGTAACCCCTCAGGGTGCTTAGCCAAGTTCCCAATCGCTAGCGCTTAATCGTCAATCGTAAACGAAAGGCAGCTAACTGTCTTTGTCGCACTAATATGAAAGAGTGACAGAGAGGGAAAACTACGATACGCTACTAAGCGTTAGCGATTGGCAACTTGGCTAAGCATCCTGGTCTCTATTGTCATGGCGTTAAAGTGCAAGTTCAGATAATTATGAACACGGTGGGCGCTCCGATTTATCCGGTATACCTGCCTAATACGTCACTCTGTGGTTTCATCAATATACTTCATTCAATAAGGGCACTCAAAGGTTGTTGGCTAAGTACATAATCGGCTCGGTCCTCGAGATTTTAGGTCAATTGCTTTTAACTCTCCCATGGGGTTGTTATGTTGTATTTGTTCAAGGTGAAACCAATTGGAGATGGGGTTCAAATTTGATTAGTTACAGATGTAGTGAACAATCTTTTTGTCACTTACCATAGGGATCGAATTTGCTTGTATCTATATACGAATTTCTTGTTAAGGGTCCTTAATGGTAGTATCAATATCAAATATCATAATAATAATTTTAACTCACTTTGTTTGTCTGTCCGCAGCATAGCTCAGTCACCGTTAGTACTAGTACTAGTATTTGAAATTTCTTATGTATTTAATATCATTTGATATTCACAAGTTTTTTTACGGCGAAGGAAAAAAATCATGAGGAAACCTGCATACATCTGCGAAGAAATTCAAGGTTGTATGTATGTGAAGTCCCCAGCAAGGACTGGGCCAGCGTTTGGACCACGCAAAATAGGCACGTTTGATGTCGAGTTGCGGAAAACGTGGCCAGAACACAACAACAACAATTTGATAAGGTCATACATATTCTATTAAACACGCCGATAGTGGTAAAATAAAATATAGAAACATAAAATAAAATATTTTTACTTTGAGGATTTAGTATGGGGAGACGGTATCGCTATAACTTTCCTAACAAAACATTCTGCCAATTTCCGAGGGGGACGAGGTAGCACACATGTAAACGATCTAACTACAAATGCATTTCTTCTTCTCGTTACTACTCACGCACACTTAAACAATACCACAACACTAAGTTAAATTATCACACTAATACAGTAAAATTTCTATGCGGACACAATTTCAAACTATCGACGTAGGTGTAATCGAACCGATTAATATGGCTTTCAAGTGTCTGAAGATTATCGTATCGATATATTTTTCTAAACGTCATAGATTGACGTGCACCTTGGTACTATATATTGTTGTTTTGAGTATTTAAATAAAAGTAAAGAGACAATTAGTAACAGTTATTAATTAATCAACCAATTTTAATACAAAACCGCCTGAATGTCTTGCCATTAACCTACTTCAATTGATTATGTTTTCGTTTATCGCGATCTTTGACTACGAAGGCTGTAACTGTAAGGAAAGTCTTGGTCAATCCCGTGCATTTCGAAATCCGTAAATCAATTAAAATATTAATTAGCGGTTGTGAAAGAAAACAATGTATGTCCATACGAGTGTACATACGAGTATTATTTATTTTGTTGTAGTAAGAAAGTTTTAGTTAACTGGGGTAAAACTCACTGAGGCTTAATTGTGAATACTCGTAAGAATACAATTTGAATACAAGTACGTAGGTACAAGGTGCGTAGGTGCGTATACATACAAGATTTTGCAATAAGGCCGGTGATATTGATATTCCTTAGTGATATTTTAGTAAGTACCTAAATACAATTTATAATATAGGTCCAACTAGCGTTAAGTAGCACTTGTAAAAATGAAGTTATTGAATTCGATAAGACTGTGTTTTTATTTACTTACTGTGAGAACACTAATATACGTAAACACAAGTGTCCGTATCTCGACATTTTATACCTACTCTCGACATTGTGTCATAAAGAGTAACGTTCACATCACTATGTATTTTCGCGCGTAATACGTATTCCAAATAAGCGCAATAAATATTCAACCTTATTGGCTTACATATAAGCTTAACATTAGACCAAGGCAGAGTCTTCTGTCTTACTTGATTCACTAAGTCTGATATTTCCTACAAAATTTAAAGATGGGTAGACCGTATTAACCTTAAATACGAGAATACAATAAATGTCAAACTTTCTCCATCAGTCAAAAATGAAAATACGAATTGTGTGCGATATTTTTGAAACCGATTTTGCTATCGATTCGCTGGTACTTGATTTTCTTGAACAATTTTATGTAATAAAATGTTGTAATATAAACAAATAAAGGCAAGATATGAAATAGTATCGCATATTTTGTATACATGATGTATTTGAACGAGTTTTGAATCCATACATAGCACATACAGACATTTTGACGGAGCTTGTTACGGGTACATAACGATTACAAGACTGCGAAGAATCGATTAATGAAATAGTTTTTATAAACAGGTTTGGTCAATGTACAAATTCTTGGCCAAAGTCTTTAGCAGAGGGGAAACGATATGAAGCCGACTCCATTACTAAATCCTCAAAGTATTTTTACATAGTACCTACTGTTTCAAATTGTTAGAAAAATTCGGAGGAAAAGGCTTGTGTCAGAAAAGCACAGCCTTATATTTCTCGCGCCGTCTCTTTCCGAGCAGATTCTAAATTTCCAAAGGTTGCAGTAGTCGCAGTACACATTTAGCCCAATGGAAGCCAATATAAGGGTTGTCGTTATACGAAAGAGAAGCAAAGCAATCTCGCGATCTCACCCCATCCCATAGTTGTGTCCCTTAGATTGCCTCACATTGGGCCAATGTGTACTGCGGCCTTTACAGATTCGAAAGATCCAATGTGGCTGTACAAAAGGGATCAAAGTCAAAAAATAATGACATAACATTGACTTTGACTTATAACCATAGACATATAAAATTGATATCGAGTCTATTTTATCTGTGGGTGACGATCTTTGTTTGGGTATACTAGTGCACCTAAACCGCAAATAGTAAAAGTGATTAAAATAAAGCTTTTCATGTATATTTCTGTTCGATAAGTGCACGGAATGTGATAAAAGTGATGACTTGTGTGGTTCCAGGGTGTAAAAACCGCCAGGGTTACCTGAATGAACAAAATAAAGACATTACGTTTCACCGGCAATTTAGTTTTGACTTGAATTTTAAGATTTCGAACCTTATTAAGGTAAAAGTAACTGAAAATCTTATTCAATATTTGTTGTCGGATACATATGTGTAGTTTTGTGATTAAACCATTTGTATTTACATTCGTAATGTAATTATAAATAGTGGGATTCAAACATTTGTATCGCATAGTGTGGTACTTAAGAGACCGATCGTGATATCGATAAATGTATTGATAGTCAACTCAAAAATGAATCGATGTTTTTAATGTCCAACAGGTTTCCACTGGACACTGAACAAAGGCTATTATGGGTCAAAAATATCAAAAAGGCAGACGACTGGTACCCTAAAGAGTATTCAAAAATATGCTCCGCACAATTTTAAGCTGTTGTTTCAGGCAAGGGTACGCGCATAAGTGATTACATTCTGACGTACTACCCACCATATTTGATAATCATCCAATGTCATGTCAACCAGCAAGTAAATTAAGTTTAGTTTAATAATGACGCTCATGTGATACTTGTCATGTCATACCAAAATTGTAGCTTTAAGGAATGATAAGTCCATAAAACATGTTATAATGAGAGTTTTCTGAAATCACCAGGGCGGGAGCAGGTCCAGAAACTTGTCTAAATTCTATGTTTATAGTTTCTGGTTTAAATATTTTGTATGAGTTAAAAAAAATTTGAACTTTATTAAAAAAAAAAAAAAAAAACATTTACTCAGTCTTTCTTTGGGGCTAGATAATTGTGTTTCTTAGCGGGACCTTACGGCTAAGTGGCGCCAACTAGTGGCATACGTTTTAGGAAACCCTCATTATGACATTTTAATTAAAGAAAATATTTCGTTAACTTTGTGATTTTATTTTTATCCTAAAATGTAGATTTTGAAATCACGATCGAAGAAGATCGTGATTTTGAGTAGGAAATAAGGTTTATTCCTACTGTATTCGCTACCTAATTTGGTAAAAATATTATTATTGACGATAAAAGTATACGATTGAAGACTGGACATCACTAATAGTAATGACATTTTATCTAGTCAGGTTGGTAGCATTGTTCAAGAAAATGGAGTCGTTGATGGAGTTCATGACCAAGTAGAGCTACTTTATTTGTCTCTTTTTCCTTATGGAATACGTCTTGAGATGGGGTGAAGGATGACAATAGTTTGTTCATGTATGTCTTAATACACGGAATCTTCCCTATATTTTATCTGTGCTTATAACCATCATATTCTGACATGTCTGAAAATATTTTTTACACCGATTGATTTTGTAACGTTTATTTTTTAGAGTTTTTATGTTTTGAATGAGCGAATCAGTATTTCATGGCGTACCATACATAACTTACTTTGTTATTGCAATTATAGTGATCACGATAGTTTACTATGTGTATAGGCGTATCAAAAATGAGGTATGTAACATGGGGTGTATTGCTATTTTGCCGTAACAGTTTTCGCCTAATTTTAATTCCCTACCAACTTATAGCAGGATGATTCACTTGGCATACCAACATTTACCAAACGATTATTTACCAACTTTCATTTGGCCGAATTTTCATTTGGCAACTAGTTAGGTTAGGTTGGAACATTATAATAATAATGCGAAAGATGCGTCTACGTAGTTGGTTTGCCATGTGATGATTCTGCCAAATGAAACTATGGGAGTAATAGTATGGGAAATGATAATATGCCAAGTTTCGACCACACATTAGTATTATCAAACCGGAATCAGAAAAGGATTGCAAAGTACTGTTGATACAACAAATGACGCTTCATTTACCAAGAAAAGAGTTGTTTATAGATGTAGTGAGTAATTAATTAATCTATTGAAGTCTCTGCACTTAAACTGGGAATATATAAATATATTCCTGATTGACTTATGCACTGTTGTGTGAATAGTACTTTTGAATCCCATTCTAATCGCGGTTTGATAATAAACCCTATCTCTTATAGTTTTTTACCAATATCTTATGTTTGATATAGGAACAAATTTAATATTTATTACCAATTACATACGGTTCGATATATAATTCATTTTTTTTTTGTTTGTTTCAGGAATGATTCAGTTCAAGGTGGCAAGACTGATGTACAGATTTTGATATCAATAGAAAAATAAAATGTGCCTTTTTATAGAATATGAAATAAAGTGCAACGAACATTTTTCACATTAGGCACCCATACTAAAAAATGCTAGTTTTATTTTATACGAATATAGTTCTTGCTCTTTCGACTATATTAATTATATTGCATAAACTGAACTTATACCCACCGAGCGGAGAGTGCTCATTATTTGCTGTGTTTTGCATCCATCGCTGGCGAAGTGTAAGTATTGCAGTTTATGATTCCATGTGCTACCAGCAGTGTAAGTTAAATGGAAGCATTTACGAGTATGAATCCTTTCCACTCGGCAGTGACTTAATATGAAGTCAGAACACGCAAACACTTCATATCAAGTCACAAAATTAAAAATAAAACGCACCTTGATTTGACAGTTAATACAATCAGCAATAGATATTGCTGAGCGGGCACGGTGTTCAAAATGAACTTGGCACGACCTTATTGCTTAGGCTATAAGGGTGTTTTAAGATCAATGTGAACACCCTATCCGCTAAGCAATATCTACTGCTGACTGTACTCTTAGCAACCTCTAATGTCAGATTGATCCAGAACTGAGATACGACCTTTATTTCAAGTTGGTTGGTATTTGTTAGAGAGTGAGTTTTGCTCGTAAACCAACGAAATATAAGAATTAAATAACCGTTATGTCCCGGATAGTTACCACCGTCTTACCCGTTAACCTGCCACTAAATAGCAGTGTTTGCACTGCTGTGTTTCCGTTTGGGGGTAAGATAGCCGGTGTAATTACTGGCATAGATAGAGGCAATCCATCTAAGTCCTCAGGGTAGGCAGCGCATAGGCGATTTTTTTATCGCTATGTCCATGGGTCTCAGTGCCTGCTTTCCATCAGGTGGGCTGAGAGCTCAGTTGTCTACCTTCGTCACATAAAAAAGAAACGTTCTCAAATTTACTATGTTATCAATATGTTATCCTGTGTGCTACCTACAGTCGGTAACTAGATCACGTTTGGAAGTAATCCTGTGTTTTCGGACCCGCCATTGGCCTGAATTGAGACTCCGCTGAAGAAATTAAACGTGGACCTCTGATAAAAGCTTTCCAACCCTGCAGTTCAATCAAGAGTTAACTAAATTACTATCAAGCCAATTTTAGTTCACTTGACTTTTTTTGGCATCTCTGGGCGCGGATACAGCAATATACTTCCGCCTTAGGTCACCTTGGTAGATATTTTATTACGGGATCTTTATGAATTCGTTACAAAAATGAATCATAAAAAAATCCTCAAAACGCTTGTGACATACATAATGTAACTCGAATAATAGCGGTTATTCCAATTATGAAACAATAGTAGAGAATAAATTAATTTCTGTCACGTTCACCAATTCTGTAAACCAGGAAAAATATTGCGAAGGAATGTTTCCGTTTCCGTTCATCCACCCATTATTAAGCCATTTCGAGTTATAGCTACGGACTTAAGCCCTAAGCATCACCGACAATCTCGGGTTAACCAACTAACACAGGGCTACCTAATCCTTCGTCTGTGTTTGATAAGGATCCGTGCAATAGATATTGAACTCAAATTAAATCATATTCATTTGAATCAAAATTCATTATGTTGATCCTTAGCAACCACAGAAGAAAAGTAAAGTTTTCATTTTTTAGGGTTCCGTAGCCAAAATGGCAAAAACGGAACCCTTATAGATTCGTCATGTCCGTCTGTCCGTCTGTCCGTCTGTCACAGCCAATTTACTCGGAAACTATAAATGCTACAGTAACGAAATTTGGTAAGGATATGTGTTGTATGAACCGCTACAGGAATGTGATACTAAATTGTAAAAAAAACTATTGGGGTGGGGGCCCTCCATACATGTAACTGAGGGATAGATTTTTTTTTTTAGTTGTACATAAGCGTGTGGGGTATTAATAGAAAGGTCTTTGAAAATGATATGAAGGTTTTGTACATCACATTTTTATTTAAGTAAATCGTTTTCGAGATATCAGGTCTCAAAGTCTGAAAAATGTGTCCTCCCCCTCTATTTTTTCAACTACGCGATATAAAATTCTGAAAAAAATATATGTTATGCACATTAATAAACTCTATCAACGATTTTTGGTTTGATAAAATTATCTCCTATAGTTTTTGAGGTAGGTTGATTTAACTGTATTTTTTTAATAATAAATTGATAATGGTACGGAACCCTTTGCGCGCGAGTCCGACTCGCACTTGGCCGGTTTTTTTTACTAATCCTTTTACCTCGTGTTAGCCCAAAATTTAAATTGTGCAAGATTGCGATTGCGATTTGTGACTGTTTGTCCGTTTAGGTTTCCGTAAGACGAGCAGTGGATCGAAGAATAAGAAGACGATATTCAATGTATAGTCCACATTGCACTAGACAGTTACAAATGATAGAAATTACTTTTCACATTATAGAGCAAACCAGTAGATTGACAAGAGACCCATTTTTTTTTGAAGTTGTCCCTACTTTTTTGGAACTTTAATATGTTTTCCACTCAAAATCGCGAGCTCTTTCGATCCTGATAGGAGTTTTTTTGTCCCGAGGTTTTTTTCCATTCCGTTACCATTTTCTCATACATTTTGAATGGTGATATATATTTTTCGTTCTATGAGAATCGAAAGAGCTTATGATCCTGGGGAGAAATCATAAAAAATACCCATGTTAAAAAAAGTCAAGGGAAAAATTTGAAAATAATTAGCCCAGGGTACGGTCGAGGAAATTGAATGTTTAGCATTTTAAGGCTTACTTTACATTGGACGTGCTTAGTGCATACAACAGAACTAAATTAACTTGAACCGCAAAGTGCTAAACATTCAATTTCCTCGACTGTACAATATGTTCTGATAATGCTATGTCTCTCCGTTCCTTTCGTTCTTCAGAGTGATCGACAGCATCTATTTCTTTGGTCTTCTCTTTCTGATAGTTACGTATGACTATGGTCAAAAAATTACACAAAGAATTGATTTCTTCTGGATGTACTATATCATAAAACCAATCCCTACGCACATCGCAAATCCCCGCAACACGGTCATATGTTATGTTCTACACCTAAATTTCCAGCCCCGCTCGTAATAAATCAAAAAATTCATAAACGACGATAAATCTTTATACACTACACCGGGACAGTATAAATAATGGAGAAATCAAAGGAAAACACGTATTTTACGGGCGTTATTGCTATTGCTTAGAGAGTATATGCGTCGAGGCTTGAGGGTACCTGTCCACCATAGCTATTACTCCGTGGATGCGTTTTACCACATTCTCATTCATTCGTTTTTTATATCATCATTAATGGGGTCGTTTCAGTCTACTGCTGGACATAGCCCAAGGCTTCACAGATCTGCCGGCTCTCTAAGGCCGTGGGTTTTCTGACCGGCGGCCGGCGACCGACGCGTGTCCGCCGCCGACGACGTTCGAATGTATTGTTCGCGAATGTTTGATTGAGGGTGGTTTCTCTGAAACGTCACCGGCAGCGGGTAACCGTGCGACGCACGCTTCGGTCACCGGCCGCGGGTCAGAAAACCCACGGCCTATGTCATCCGGCCGCCTGCATTACGTATCGAGAATTGAAGTAAAGAACTGAATATTTTTGAAAAAATAACATCCAGATAAAATAAGTCTTAACTAGTGTATCTCCAAACACTGTAACGCTGTCAATAATACACGAATATACTTTTTCCATCAAAGAAAAAGACAAGAAAAAATATTGTTATGGACGTTATGGTGCTGCCAAATGTTGATATAGTTGGTTATATCTAGGGATATTTAGAAATTTTGGTGGCATTAGGTGGACAGAGAACAGTGGAGTCGTTTTTTATGATTGATTTAATAATTAATTAGTCAGAAATAATAAATAAGAAATATATTCTTTTAAACAGGGTTTCGCCAATTTTAAGTATTACATAATTTCATCATTAATATTTGACTAACTATGAATTGAAGTTCACTCATTCTTTGTAACATAGCTTATGACTATTATATAATATTTACGGTCTTCGAGAGAACTAGAACCTTAAAAATAAAATAAAAATTCTCGTATACTAACATTTTTTTATTGAAAATTGATATATTTCTTGTTCCTCAAAAATAAAATTCATGTTATTTATTTAAATTACTTGATAAATCCAGCTTGAAATTAACACTATTTCATTATTATTTTATAAATTAATCATTTATTTAAGTTAAAAATGTTTGTAACATCGACTCCACTGCTCTATGTTCAATAAATGCCACCAAAATCCTAACCCACTTATATCCTTTGTCGAGTATGTGTTCACGCAAGCAATGTTAACAAATAAGTACATACGAGGTAGTCTGTGCATAAGGCGCAAAATAAATGTCTTGTTTGTAATTTTATTACAGGGGGCTATTTATTTATGAGGGTATTTGCTATGCACGAAAAAATATGGAATAAGTTACTTATTGTTATTACATTTCCTTATTTTTGTTTGCATTATTTTGCTACAAAAAATATTTCTTAAGGTCAGTGTGGGAAAGTTGGGCATGTTGTATTTGTAAGGAAAGTCCGTCATAAGCGTCTTATATTATTGAGTTAGTCAGTTGGTAGACGGACTTTCCTGATAGACGGTCTTTCCCGCACTGACCTTATAGAATTTGAAGTTTTTTTCATGCTGATAGTGATAATTAGATTAATTAGTAATCGGAGCTTTTATCGCACGGAGACTTTTAAAATATTACTTTCAAGTTTTTTAAAGCGAAGTGATTTCGAGATCTCTACAAGATTCTGTAGCAAATAAAGTATTTAGTAAAACATTCCAGATAAAATCAGTCTAATTAGTGCATCTACAAACACTGAAACGCTGTCATTGTCAATGATACACGAATATATTTTTTCCATCAAAGTAATATTTATAATAATATTTTAGCCTATATAATGTCCCACTGCTGGGCACAGGCCTCCTCTCCTATATGAGAGGGATTGGGCTATAGTCCCCACGCTGGCCCTAAGCGGGTTGGGATCTTCACAGACACCTTCGAATTTCTTCGCTGATGTATGCAGGTTTCCTCACGATGTTTTCCTTCACCGAAAGTTAATGGTAAATATCATCTGATATTCCGTACATAAGTTTCGGAAAAACTCATTGGTACGAGCCAGGATTTGAACCCACGACCTCCGGATTAAAAGTCAAACGTCTAAACCACTGAGCCGCCAACGCTTGAATCCATCAAAGTAAAAGAGAAAAAACAATAATCGAAGAAGATGCGATTCCAATTACCGCAAAGCTCACTTCAAAAGCAACGCAATTAATCCCAAGTGTTAATCACACCTTCATGCAGAGATTTCAGCAAGAATTCTAAAGCCCTCAAAACATAACAGAGATAAAGCCGAAGCTAAATTTAAAGACTTATGACAAGGATAAAGAGCTTCGCAAGACGGATGTGAGAGTTCTTAGAGTGTAAATTAAAAGAGGAAATTCCTTGTTTTATAATTACCTGAAGGATAAATGCACGGCGCGAGCACTGGAGCGACGAGGCACATTTATTTTCGCTAAGATTGTGGCCGCAGAACGGACGGGAGCGATTTGGATCCATTGCAAAAAAAATGTACATAGTGGTTCAATGAAAACAGTCTCGGAGTTCGTGACGTAGCGGAGAAGCTTCAAGAATGCCGTCTTCGGTGGTTTGGTCACGTTTGTCGTAGGCCACCTGTGATATGCCTTAATCTAGCTCTGGACGGCCCCCAACCCCGCGGCAGACCAAAAAAGCGATGGCTAGATGTCGTGATGATTGACATGAGTGTGAATGGGCTTACAGAAGAAGAAGGAGGAGTGCTTCAATGAAAACAAGTATTAATTATTATTACTTTTATGTTACGAAGTTATCCATATTACTATTTATAGTTTATGGCTACCTTTCGTGGCACAATCGAAACAATCGTGATTTTTGTTATCATTAAGCCCCTAAATGCCGTGTGGTGACGGCAGTCCCCACCCCAACTTTTCCCCCGAATCAGAGGAAACTGCTATGCACATCCTCTGCTCCTGCGGACTCCTAATGTACAAAAGAAGTATTCACCTAGGTAGGCAGGTACTTCAACATCACGAGGTACAGAATATTACAGCTCAAAGAATCTGGAACTTCCTAGACTCAACGGGTATTTAGTAACTATGAAACAGGTAGGTATGAACTATAAAACAGGGCTGCCACAATAGATCGCAACCGGTCGATGCGGCAAATTTTCTAGCCTATCTACAATAATAACTTTTCCCCCGAGTGTCGTAAGAGCAGACTAAGAGATTGAAGTGTCACTGACCATTATTTTATAGAATATTGATGATGGGCAGCCGTCATCATAGTGGACTGACACATGACTGCGATTTGCCCAGCGTGGCGATTATGGGCATTTAACTCCTAATGCGTCTATACGCATAGTTAATAGGAGAGGCCTACGTTCAACAGTTGACTGAGAGAGGCTGATGATGATGTGAAGCCATTAATTACGTACAATGTTTTTGAAATAATCGCCCGCAGACTGTGAGACTGACATGTAAGTTATTCTCAAAGAGTAGGTTTTTTTTCGTAAGCTGCAATTTTGTTGATAAATATAGGAATTCAATAGGAAAAAATACTTTAAATAAGTAAAATACGGACTGGGGTATGAAACCTTCACTTGGGTGTGGGGAATATCCGGGAGGTAGTAATAAGATTGTAGTTCCCAATCACTACATTTATTATCTGACACAAACACTTTATTCTACACGACCAAAGTCAGACACGAAGTGCTCACATTGTAAGTGGAGGGTAGGCGACTTGTTACAGGCATGACTATGATGTATGGGAATGGTCACGTGACTTTTCGTTCGAATGGGTCATTCTTTTACATTTTATCATTTCGTTTATTAAGTCACGTGACCATAAAATTGTATGAATGCAATACATTCATGACTTATCGCTGATCGTGTAGGATTGCAGAATTGGCATCTTGGCTAAGCCTTCTGAGGTTCTGCATCCCGCTAATCGCCACTAACATAACCACCACCTTAAGTAAAGCGAGGTCTTCGCTCAAAGTTACACGTAATATTTATTTTATACGATGACATTAATATAAACATGATACCACTGACGTTGTTATGAAGTTTCTCTTTGTGCCAATTTGGGTTATGCGGGTTTGTTTAATTACTTAGATAAGTTAATTTTGAAAGTTCGTAGTAAATGAGTGGATGATAATAGTTTATCATCATCCAACCTCCGTAGCTAGTTGGTAGTGACATTGCCTAGTTTTATTTGGCAACGTACCGGCAGGCGCAGGGTAGGTCCCCCCACAAGGTGGACTGGTGAGCTGGTGAAGGTCGCTGGAGTCCGCTGGATGCGGGTGGGGCAGGACCGGTCATTGCAGCAATCT
Source organism: Thaumatotibia leucotreta (assembly GCA_025490895.1). NCBI lineage: Eukaryota > Metazoa > Arthropoda > Insecta > Lepidoptera > Tortricidae > Thaumatotibia > Thaumatotibia leucotreta. Next base: position 19,504 of record JALPQI010010470.1, read on the forward strand.
CTGGGGGAGGCCCATGTTCAGTAGTCGTCTTTCGGCTGATATGATGATGATGATTAAAATAATAGCTGGTGCTCGCGCCTTCGTCTGCACACAGAAATAGGAGATACTCTCGAGAAAAACTATCCTGTGTCCTTTTTCAGGTCTCAGGCTATCGTCATAATAAATTTCAACAGAACCGGTCCAAAATAGTGTTTATCTTAAAGTTTTTTGGCTCAATGCTATGCAAGTGTACAGCCAACAAAACATGTGATGATACCACTTTTCGACCTTATTAATACCGAGTGGTAGACCATATTTTTTGCTAACTGTACGTAGCCACACTCATGTGTTGAATTTTGCGATATACTTTATTGCTATGTAAAATAAGATGACGACAAGTAGCTGCCATATAATAAATAAATAAATTGGGACATCTTACACAAATCGATGTAGTCCCACGGTAAACTCAATTAAGGGTAATGTGGATACCAGGCGACTTATATATAATAGATAGATACTTAAGTACATAGACAGCCGCAACCAAGGAACAAATGTTTGTGATAAATAAATATAAAAAAAAGCCGTCGCCTTGATTCGAACCCGGAACCTCTAGCTTCGTAGGCAGGGTCACTACCAACTAGGCTACAAGTTTATATATGTAGCAGGTTCAGTACAGTATTTGGTTAACAGATTTCAGATATTTTTAATTTCTTTTTCCAACATACGTGTACATATCGTTTATATGTAAAATAGTTCGTTCTGAATAAAATGTACTTGCTAAAAAGCTAACATAGAGTCTGGCTCCATTTATATTCTCCCAATATAAACTCTATTTCCATTTAAAAATCTATGTGCAAGTTTTGGTTAGCAATACGAACTTTAAAACTAGAAAATATTGGTACGAAAGTCTGGAAATAAAATAGCCGCATCCGTTTACAGCAATTTTACAGTAATAGTTGGTCTCTATCGATCGCAGATTGATAAACAGTGCATCTCTCTCGCACCGGTATACCAATATGTAACCATCAGTATATCAGCCTAAAGGCCAAATCTGGATATAAGCCTACCTTAATTATTGACTTGGCGGGTCCTGAGTCACCCGCGTAAAGCGCAACATGGGTAGGCCCCCCACAAGGACATAGTGGCTTATGATGGCCCTATATTTACCGTATATTGTGTCTTTTTTGTTTACATTGGTATACAGGGTGAAATCAAATTGGTAAAACAAAATAATATTTTCTGGATCTATTCGTGATTACGATCAACTTTTACTATGGGATTATATCGAATTCGGCAGAAAAAATGAGAACATTTTGGAATCGAGTTCATTCATATGTATACAAATTTGTAAGGAATCAGTATGGAGAAATGGATACATATTAATGATTGTAGCAAAAGTTGGTTTCTTAATTTGTATGAAAATGAAGATTTTGAAGTGATGTTTTCGAAGATGGTCCCATAGTAAAAGTTGGTTGTAGTCATGAGTAGATTCAGAAAATATTATTTTGTATCGCCAATTTGATTTCACCCAGTACTTGTCAGAATGACAACTGATAAACACGACACCATTAGCGTGAGTGACCCTGCCTACGAAGCCGGACGTTTCGGCGAGAGCACTATTTGTGTGTTTATTTATCACAAATATTTGTTCCTTGGTCGTGGCTGTCTATGTATTTAAGTATCTATATATTTTACATATTATCGCTCGGTACGCACAACACAAGCCTTATTAAGCTTACGATTACTAGGTCGATTTGTGTAAGATGTCCCAAGATATTTATTTAATCTATAATTTATAAATAGATAATCGCTTGGTATCCACAACAGTAAACTTTATCGAGCTTACTATAGAATTTGATAGATTAGTTTATGATTGTGCTAAGATATTTTTTTTATTTCTCGGTATTTATTTATTTATAGCACATACTGATGATTACTTCACTATCATAGGATTCATAGGTTGCTATCAAAAACTAAAAGTGCATCTCATTTTACCAGTAACTGATTTCATTGTGATTGTTGCTTTAAAATAATCTCTAAAATCCTTGTGCTAAGGTAGAATTTTAAATGGAATTAAACCATCTGTCTCTCAGTTTACGATGTTACATCAGACGATACTTAGCGAGAAAATGACTTCGAAGTTATCGATCAACTCGATACAGTATTAATATTTGGCTTGTATTTAAAGCCAAAACCAACTATTTCGGTAAAACATCTTTTAGCAAATACTATTCTATGTCCTTGGCATAAAATACGATTTGTCAAACCAACTTCAAGGAAATAGTTGGTTCTGCCTTTAACCCAACGTTACTCGTTTTTAGGGTTCCGTAGAAAACTAGGAACTTATTGTTTCGCCATGTCCGTTTATTTGTCTGTCTGTCCGCAGCATAGCTCAATGGCCGATAGTACTAGAAAATTGCAACTTGGTACTGGTATACATATTAATCATGTTGTTCTGTGCCGATACAGCACGGGAAATTGGTATTTAACAATTTAAATCGATCTAGCAATAAAATTAGCTATTTAACAATTTAAATATTAACAAATTCAATTTTACGAGAAAAAAAAGGTTTTTTTTGTCCGAAAATGATATGCGACATATATATTTTTTTAAATTTCTTTTGACATCAAAAATGAATGGGTAAAGTCTATTGATATACTCATGATCAACCTATTGCATGTTTTGCATTGCTATCCGTCTTATACAAAAAGGTACATGTATGTATATCTATATGATCGGAAGTATACCGACAAACTTTACCAATGCATTTTTGATGTCAAAAGAAGTAAAAAATGTTATGTAATTTGCGGACAAAACAAAACAATTTTTTGTTAAATTATCTTTTGATACTTATTTTGAATTTTTTATACATGACTAGTAATAAATTATAAGGAAAGAACTTGTTTTAAGAGTTTAGATTTTTTTTTTGAGTTCAACAGTTTTCTGATACTTTTTTCTCATTTTCTCTAACTTTAATCAGTGAGTCCGTCATGATGAAAACTATTAGTGTAAGAATTTTAATCGTGCAGGTATTTTTCAGTGACTTATGATGAAAATTGTTTTTTGAAAAACATGTCATTATTGTTATTTCATAAACTAAAACCGAATACAGAGAAGTTCATATGGCATTATAGTCTCAAAATGTGGTCAGGAATACACCTTTTAAGTTGTCGGGTTACTCACTAACCACCTTGTATAAAACTTGAGCTTAATCAGTAAGCGGGAAGTGGATTTTTATTATACTAATCTACTATTTAATAATCTTAACACAAATGATTTATTAAACATATTTTACCAAAATAGCATCCACAATTTCAGAAAAATAACTTGCCACAGAACTCATCGTAACTGAAAAGCACTGTGAAGTCTAAGTAAATAGATATTTTCTGTGTTGATATTTTCTTATAGTTTGACATAAAATATTTTGTAGTCCATAAATCAAAACCGAGCACCAAACCGAAGACCATATATTTTTATCGAGTCAATTTAAGCAGTCCTCGGAAATCGAAAACTTGGGATTGAATGATAAGATAAAATTCAATTTCTATGCAGTAAACTAAGAACACGTTTCGTCGATCCAATGGGGAATGGTTATTTCCTGGATTCAGTATTCCTGTGTTGAATTTAAAAACGGAAACCTAAAATAGAAACACTAACTTGCTCGACTGACGACATTTATGGTGATAACTCGAACAGCTAAATGCTTTTACGATTCGTTATTTGAAAAAAGTGAAGTACATAACGAAGGCACTTTTTGGATAAAAAGCATTGCGACTGTGTGTTTACTCGTCTTAACATGATATTGTTAGCAACTCGCAACATCTGTATGCAACTCCTTACTATATAGAAAAAAGGAAAAATGGAACATATTATACAGTCATTGACATTTATCAAATTAATAAAAATATTCTAGAACAGTGAACTCCGAAAATATTGACTTAAAAATCTTTCTTTGAGGCCCTAATGTTTAAAAGACATATTCAGCGATACCGCACACTATATGTTTTCAGAAAAAAAAATCATTTATATTTATGTGTGAAGCGGTGTGATGGATCAGTGGTTTAGATGTTTGACTTTCAATCCGGAGGTCGTAGGTTCAAATCCTGGCTCGTACTAATGAGTTTTTCCGAAACTTATGTACGGAATATCAGATGATATTTACCATTAGCTTTCGTTGAAGGAAAACATCGTGAGGAAACCTGCATACATCCGCGAAGAAATTCAAAGGTGTATGTGAAGTTCCCAATCCGCTTAGGGCTAGGGTGGGGACTATAGCCCAATCCCTCTCATATAATGATGAGAGGAGGCCTGTGCCCAGCAGTGGGACATTATATAGGCTAATATATGTATATTTGTATGTGTAGGAGGTACACCTACATCAATATTTTCAATCTACCACTTTGTCACCGTGATTAATAAGGCTTGTTCACGAAATAAAGTAGCCATTGCCTTATAATTCTTTTTTTTTGTATGAGACCATACCTTTGTATGGGTGTTATGACAAAGAAGGGCTCTTTGCCTATCTTCTCGGACGCAGTGGTTGATATTTATAGCAATTTCTCCATAATTATGGACTTTTATTTAAACTTCTGGATTTAAGTAGTGTTTCTTTTTATTTTACCATTTTGGGTCGTTTAGTTTCCCTATGGGTCTTAACTAAACTACAATACCGATACTATAATAAACTGTGAATCTCGTGTCTACGATTCTTATTAACTATTTCAAGTCTAACATTGTTGAAATCATCTCTGAAGTTCGCACTTTTTTGGGCCTGAACTTTTGCATTAAGCATTATCTGAAGTTATTTTGATTTTGACGACTTTTCAGTGAATGCTTTTGGATATTGGATTCTTAAACATAAAACAGAAGAATCAATTTGCAGTTCCATGGCTGTTAGAACTACATGGGACTATTATTGTGTAACAGTAGAGACTGATTTTACGATGGCTACTTTATTTCGTGAACAAGCTTTATTAATCACGCTGACAACACCTCCTACACATACAAATATACATATATTAGCCTATATAATGTCCCACTGCTGGGCACAGGCCTCCTCTCATCATTATATGAGAGGGATTGGGCTATAGTCCCCACCCTGGCCCTAAGCGGGTTGGGAACTGAGCCTGTATCAAATTGCAATATTCTGGTACTAACGGGCACTGAGCTATGCTGCAAACAGTCAGATAGACGGATATCGGAGCTGTAGCTATCGTTTAAGACCAAAAACTTACCTGGAACTGCCGAAAATGCCCCAGCATAGCACACCTGAACTTTGAGAAAATTGAAATTTCAGACTATTTTTTTTGTTACTTTAATTATTTTACCAGAGCAGAGAACTCTTTGGTTTTTACAATATCGGAGCCGTAGCTATCGTTTAAGATCAAAAACTCGCCTAGAACTGCCGAAAATGCCCCAGCATAGCACACCTGAACTTTGAGAAAATTGAAATTTAAGAATATTTTTTTTTGTCACTTTAATAATTTTACCAGGGCCGAGAACTCTTTTGTTTTGACAATATCCGAGCCGTAGCTATCGTTTAAGATCCATAACTCGCCTAGAACTGCCGAAAATGCCCCGGCATAGCACACCTGAACTTTGAGTAAATGCCGTTTCTGACAACGATTCATTTTGTTTTGTGTGTCGATAAACTGGTAAAATACATATTGCTTGTGTCAGGAACTTTCTATTTCTACGTAATGAATCTATCCTGCGAGTTTCATTGTAATCGGATCGATTTGATATGCTAACGTGTGAAGTTAGCATATCATTTTGAAGAAAACAGTGACATCATTTTTTTTCCAAAAAATGATAGAACTATCGTTAAAAAGTATCAGGAACTCTAGAACTATTGTGCATGCTATAGGAACTCCAATAAAAACGTGATCTGCTCACACTTGATATGCTAACTTCACGCACCCCAGATAGACATAGCAAAACTATAACGGTTCCTAGTTTACTACGTAACCCTAAAAAGGTTAAGGCGGTGATTAGTAGCACAAATACACGGAAGTCGCGACATCAGGTGCTGGCATAATTCCGAGTTGCTAATGACGTTTTGAATAAAACGAGCTTACCCTTTATTCCGTTTTGCCGTTTAGTCATCCCTTTTCCCTAATCGGTAATTGACGGAGTTCTGGATGCTTAGCCAAGTTGCCAATCGCAAACGCTTGGTACCGTACCGTAGCCTTTCGTTTACGATTGACGATTAAGGGTTAGCGATTGGCAACTTGTCTAAGCACTCTGGTAACCGAGTAACCGAGTGTCTATTTTAAAACTTAATTTGCAGTAAGCTTCCAAATAGTTCCTGTACGTTTTGAAATGCAACGCAAGCTACGTTTGTGAGTAATTGGCAAATGGATCAAAATTCTTTTCGTTGTCTTATTTTGTGTCCCTAAAAAACGTGACACAGTTGTGATTTGTGATTTTTGTATGAGATGATGTTTTGTTTCCAATTTTCGATGTATGGATTGAGATCTAGTGTGAACAAGAAATACAAGTGCACCGGATTTTTTTATATACTGAGTTGAGACAGCAACCAGAAGCGTGACAGAGTGGTATGAAACAAAACAACGAAAATAATGTTGACCCAAATATCTGTATCTTTTTATTAAAACTTGTAACAATAAGGTATTTTTTAATTTACATTACAGCATGAGATTGTTGTTCAATTTGTTTTCCATGCTATGACGACTTGTCAAACAGTGTCAACAGTGAATTAATAAAGGTAGAAGGAGTTCGCTGGATGCGGGTGGCGCAGGAGCGGTTATTGTGAAATTCTTTGAGGGAGGTCTAGCTATGTTCAGTGGACGTCTTCCGGCTGATATAATAATGATGAGTATATGGAATGTTTGTATGGATAGTTGTCTGAAATAAATGTTTTTTTTTTAATTATCCGCGTATGATAGATACATCAGTCTTAGGCAAGCTATGTCGTGTTGAAATTTCTAAAACTTACATTTTCAATACAAATACCTTAGGAATCGATTTTGTTAATTACACTGATGAAAAAATGTATAACTGGGTGCCTCATTTCGATTTAAGCGTACAGGCAAACGGAATATACGAGTGAGAAAAGCACTTGAATACCAAGTGACAAAACTGAATGAAACAGTTAAACTTCAGTGTTTCCTGTGAGGTGGTCTAAGTAGCAAGCGCATACCCGAAACGATAGTGCTGTCGATAATGGTATGTATTACAAATCGGAAATTAAAAAATAAGTATCATAATTAGACAATCAAACATTTCAGATTCAGATTCAGATTCAGATTCAGATTGTTTATTTGCATAAAGTACAGGTACATGCAAATACAGGTATACAGAGTATTTACAATTATTTACATTATTTACATCATCATCAATTACAAGTTTACAAATTTATATTTAATTTTACTGCCTTAAAAAAAAAAAAACATCAAATAACATATGTCTAGAATTATAAAAATTAAATAAATACAATAGTCAATACAATATTTCAACAAAAAAAAAAAAAAAAATAATAATAATAATTCTATACAAATTAATCAAGTGCATTGGCAAAATATTCGTCGATAGTGTAAAATGGTCTATTAATGAAATAATCTCTTACTTTTATGTCAAAGGATCTTAAATCCAAGGCTCGGAACCGGTTTAAAAAATACCGGTAAATAGCGGTTTATTTGGGTTTTACTCCGAGCTATAAGGAGAACGCGTACGTTTTAAGAACGTAACTATAAACCTCAATAAACTGGTTTAATCCACGATAGCTGGCGGGCGGCGGTAGGTACCTACGCCGCGCCGCTGCGCCGCGTAAACGAAGACATGCAGAGACTTGTTTTCTTAGTAGAGAAAGCGCCCGTGCATTTGTGCTGACGATATTTGATCTGCGTGGTGAATTTTAATCGCGTTATTCCTTAATAACTAGTGTCCGACCGAAACATGTGTTTTAGTACAGATGGTGTACTTTTTAGGCTCTAGTGCGAGAAGTGGGTCATTTTACGTCAAGTCCAAAACTTTGGAGGGCTATCTGTACTAAAAAACGTCGTACGAGACACGTGCAAAAACGAAATTCGTAACTCGTGTCGATTTAAAACACTCCCTATCGGCCGTGTTTTAAAACATCGCCACTCGTTTTGGATTTCATGTTTTTCGCACTTGTGTTGTAATGTACTATTTTTGCCGAAACAGAAACCGAAACCGAAGGTTCGGTTTTGATTATAGTTTCGGCCGAGATCGAAACCGAACCTTTTATAAATGTGATTAAAAGGTCGAATATAATGACAACAGATATTTTTTTTAGATATATGAATAATTTTAGAATCATAACTAACGTGAGACTCAAACATATTAAAATATTATCGAACCGGGTTACTCACGTACTTAAGTCGATGATTGCTCGACATGTTTCGACCCGTTAAAAGAGTCCTCGTCCGGAGCACCCTCGGCCAAAGCCCGACGCTTACTGTGGGCCTGCGCCCTGCTAGAATGGGTACTGACCGCGGACGGTGGTGGCGAGGGCGATGCAACGAAAGATCTACCTTCAGTGTTACATTTGTCATAAAGGGGGTTGCACGCAACATTCACTATATCACTTGCTAATAACGGGGCGTCTACACTGTCCGTTGACGTAATACCCAAAACCGTTTCCCAACCAGGTGGCACTGTCCAACCACCACCACGATTAAAATTGGGATGGCGACATATTTCGATAGCGTCCCGTATTTTACGCGATACTATAAACTTTTCTCTCGCAAGTACGGTTACCTTATCAACGTATTGGATTCGGATTCGACGCACTACATCAGATTCGATAGCAGTACGCGTCGGATTTTGGCCAAGTGTGCTCCGGACGAGGACCCTCTAATGGGTCGAAACGTGTCGGGCAATCAACCATTACGTCTCTCCCCCTGCGATCCCACCTCGGCCGCAGAGGATAGGGAGAGCGGCAACGACAACACCGACACTCCTCTTCCTCTGCGGTCCACCTCCACGCGTCCTAAGCGGGCTCGGTGAGCCCACTTGGAGCGTCCTCCTCGGGCCAGCCGGCAGCCCAAAACTGCCCCGGGTGCCTCTTCGCTTCACCGTGGGTGACCACGGTTACTGAGCCCCTCCACCACGGGGTTTGATATCTATCCTAGTCCAAGTCCATTCGGATTGGTGCTCTGGCAAAAATATTTACTAATGCAAAAATGTTTAATTAAAGTTACCTATAATTCGTTCACTGTGATATCCGCTACACCTGCAAAAGTAGTGTTTTTTACACTTTTTGACCAAATGACGATGTCACATTTTCATAATTGTTTATATTTATTTTCGGTGTTGGTAGGCTTTGCGCTTTGTTAAAGTTTCGTGATGCCATGCTTTAAGGATCTTTTTAACGATTTTGTTGTTGTAATTGGATGTGTTCGATTCTGTGATTCAGTGTAACGTTATTTCTTTGATTAGAGCTATCTCAGAAAAGTGGCATGAGCCAAAATGCTACATCACACTAGGGCATTTAATATTATTTATTGAAGTGTTTCTATCGATCTTAGGCCATATATATAATATCAAATGTGTTCTATGGAAAATACATGCAGTTTCGCGACATTGCTCGACTTGATTGGCCATAATTTCTAAAGAAAGATGCGAAAATCCCCAAAACTTCCGAAATTAATTATCAAATGTATTCGTATAAATGCGGGTTTTTTTTTTACTTGTTAAAAGTCTGATCCAATTTCATTCTGCATGCGTTATATCTTGTGGAAAATGTGCTTATTGTTGTCTACGCTGGATGCAGGTTGAATCTAACCGGTACATGTGGAGGTCCAGAGGGGAGGCCTATGTTCAGCAGTGGACGTCTTATGGCTGAGATGATGATGTTGTCTATAGGCCACACACACACTTCTACAATTATTCTACAATTTATTAGCTTAAAGTTCTACAATTATTATCAATACAATTATTTTCAATTATCGAAAAAATTAAATGAATAATGAAGTATACGTTCGTATTCATAATGAAACCAGCTTGATCGAAACAATATATGTAAAAATCCGTATTCAAATTGACATACTACAAAATTTTATTAAAACAACAATTAAAACAAAATTATACTATATACGTCAATACTGAAAAAATGCTTTACTCGTAAATTATTCATTCACCCATAATTTTATTATATTGTCCTATTACTGCAAATACCTGTTGTCAATCATCGCCAACAGAAGAGGGAAGATGTTGGGACACCATGAATTATACATGACATATACGACACGATGAATTAATTAAGACCATAATAGAAGGAAAAGTGGAGGGGAAGAGGAAAAGAGGACGGCCGAGAAGGGCGTACATGGACCGAAGTGAAAGAAAAAGTAGACGTCGTGTCGTATCAGGGTCTAAAAGAAAAGGCACTGGAAAGGACCATATGGAAATTGCTTCACAGACAAGAGCCTTACTCTTAAGTTTATGATCACAAATACCAGCTATGAATTTTATTATTATGGTAATAAAATTGATTCTGCCAAAGCCTAATTTGTACACGTAGCTGGTATTTTTATCATAGATACCAAGGATTATTACTATTCGTTAAAAACTTGAAACATGCACGTAACTAAGACAAATTTTAAAGTCGTTTAAAGAAATCAATAAATTTCCGCAGTTACAACCTCAATATACTTAAATAAAAGAACCAATATGTCTGTCAATCTATTATTTAATTGTAAAAATACGCGTTAAGAATTACACTATTCCGGATGGCCCCGACGTAAACCGAACGCGACCCAAAAGTACGATGTTTATAGATTCGATTCAATTCAGCCGAAAGGTTCGGCAGTTTTTTGCCGAAACCGGCCGAAACCGAAACTTCTTCTTCAGTAAAAAATGGTTGACTATGTACGTCTGTAACAAGTATAATTATATGCATTGAACTATAAGTGGTATGTACTTATTTAATTAATCTACAATTTAAATAATTCATTTTTAGTTAGAAATATTAGGCTTACTAGATAGTTGATAAAGTACAATTGATAAATAAAACAACTTTATTTTTTAAAAAACATAAAAGGGTTATTGTGTAATACTTTCTATTGATGTATTAATATAATGTATATAACGTCACATACAATCACACTTTTAAATGAGACCATCCGCAGCAGAACTAAATTAACCGAAATAGCTCTCCGAATCGCTAAACTAACGTGGCAGTGGGCGGGGCACATTGCGCGTAGAACCGATGGCCGTTGGGGCGGGAAGGTTCTTGAGTGGTGGCCACGTACCGGAAGGCGTAGCGTGGGTAGGCCCCCCACAAGGTGGACCGATGACCTGGTGAAGGTCGCAGGAGTCCGCTGGATGCGGGTGGCTCAGGACCGGTCACTGTGGCAATCTTTGGGCCTATGTTTAGCAGTGGACGTCTTTCGGCTGATATCATGATGATGATGATGATGATAATCACACTTTTATGTATTTAATTGCAACAAAATACTTAAACGTAAGTAGATACTTAATTAGTTACCCATTATACTCGTATATTTTTTAACGCTCCAACTTATTGTTGCACTGAACCGAATTAGGTACACGTCCTTCCCGCAGTAGATGTTTCGATACAAATCCAGAACCAAATGAATCAGCGTTTGTTTGGCTTTGAATAAACCGGTTTATAAAGTTCTGAACAGGTTAATCGAACAAGAACATTATATAACGTTCCCCTGAAAACCGGTTAAAATAAACCGGTTTGACGAGCGAAACCGAAAAGAAAAGGTTTTTCGCCAAGTACATGATAACGGTTTGAAAATTTAACCGGTATCCGAGCCTTGCTTAAATCATTACATTGTTTTATGTCAGTACTTAATTTATTAAAAACTTTAATTGAAATATTGTTCAGGCTATTATTAAAATGTATGAAGTTAGATTTAGGTTGGATCAATTTAGATTTATTTCTTAGATTGAAATTATGGATTTCTTCAGCTTTTTTGAGGTCATTTTGATTCACATAAATATAAACACACACTCGATATAAATACAATGACGTAATTGTAAAGATTTTATGGTCTATAAACATATTGCGATGAGTTACTGGTATTCGTTTAGACCCAGTAATAATTCGTAATGCCTTTTTTTGCATAAGTAAAATAGAGTTTATGTTCGCTCCATTACCCCATACTTCTATACAATATCTGATAATACTCTCGAAGTAGGAAAAGTATATAGTTTTAAGTACAGTTACGTCAGCTAATTTAGATAGACTTTTTAAGGAGTAGCATGCACTAGCCAAACGTTTGCACACAGAGTCTATGTGATCATTCCATCTTAGGTAAGGATCCAGTTCTACCCCTAGGAATTTAATGCAGTTGGTTTTATTTATTGGAATATCACAGGTAAAGTCGGGACTATTATGACTACGCCGAAATATTGTGTAATAGCTTTTTTCGCAATTGATTTTAAGGTAGTTGTCGGTAAACCAACTTTCTATTTCTTCCCAGCATTTTTGGATAATTACATTGAACTCGTGGCTCGTGGTCGCTTTAAAAATTATACTGGTGTCATCGGCGTACAGATATGGTGTTCCATGAGTAAGAGATTGAGGTAGATCGTTAATGAAAATTACGAACAATAACGGGCACATTAAACATGTTCGGTTAAAAAGTTTGCGAAATCAACGTAAAGTTGCCATCCAAGTGGCATTCGATTTTTCCATCCTGTATATCTGATGGCGACTGTACAACCTTTTTCAGTATGCTTAGCACATGATTGGTATGTCAGTATGTACGCGAGATAGATCTTTTATTAACTATATGAATAAAAGAGGGATGGATATACGGACTACTCCTGTGCTAAGCCTACAGAAACATTAAGTGCCGCTTATGCCTTTTTTTTTTGTTAACCTACGGGAATTCGTTATGGATACCACCCCGCCCGGGAGCAAC
>JALPQI010010471.1:0-39675 GCA_025490895.1 Thaumatotibia leucotreta
CTAAGAAATATCAAACGTCATCACCTTGTAGCATATATTCCATGCTTAAAACCACACTGCAACTAAACCATATAACTTGATAAAGTTTGCGAACTTATCGTCAAGTGGCCATGTTCCGAAGAAATCGGAAGTTTTGACATCTCAGAACATATAATTTTTTTGTGTCTTACTTGTTCTTTCTGTTAACAAATACTGAGATTTTTTCCTCGCATTCTAAGTGAAAAGTAGAGTGTTTAATTCGGGACTAAACAGCCATAATGACACTCGAACTACATCCACCCTCGCTACGCTCGGGTGGATAAATATCTCGTGTCATAATGGCCTGTTTTAGTCCCTCGTTGAACAATCTACTATGGTATACTTACCTTTTTTCCTACTAGTTAGTTTAAAATCATCGATTTAATCCTTAATCGATAACAAATCATTTTGCTATTTGATGTTATGATTATTATAAAAACATACAATATATCCACACTTTTAGCAATGAACCTGTATTAATATCTGTATCTATGAATTATGAACTTTACTGGTGCATAAATTATAGGATTCAGGGTCCCAGAAGAAAGTTTTTTAGTCATTTTAAGAGACACATAAAAATATAGTGTAGACACATAAAGGGGGGGCCTTCTAACTTTTGATCCGTGGGTCCAAAAAATATGAAAAAACCATTAAAATTTTCCTTATAGAATACATTAAAAATAACCATTGCAAAAATTATCGATCCAGCAGTTTTTGAATATCCACGGAACCCTACACAGAGCAAGGCACGAAATGAATATCCACGGAACCCTAAACTGAGCATGGCCCGAAATGCTCCTTTTTTAAAATAGTTACTCATCGGCTCATCGCCTATCTCTAGGTGACGAGTAACTACATTTTTTCTAGGTAGTGAATGTCTTTTTTTAATATATGGTCAGAGCAATTATAGTCTCTAAATATGACCAAGCATGCACCGCGGAAAAGGCTTTCGATCCTTAGGGGTACTTTATGTATTTTGTCAAACATTTTGACCATACAACAACAGCTGAAACTCTGCCCCGTCTGCCCCCACGTGCTCTAAACTAAACCGCCTTTGACGGTTATCCGCTCTGCTAATCTATAGGCAATATGACTCGAGACTTACTTGCCACAGTCCAGTTTTTCTTGCAACCGTCGGATGGTTTCCCTCAGATTGCGCACTTCTTCCTTCAACCCAATGTCGACCTCGTCCGAAGCTAGCTCGGATCCTGGTCGATATCCTCGCGTCTCTAGCCGCGTTTCTGCCACTTTCAAAGCATTCACCTTGTCCATAAATTGTTCTCCCATTGTCTTTAATTCGGCGGCCAGTTTGTCCATATTTTCTTCCATCTGGAATTATGCAAAAAACATATTTTGCTACTTGATTTTCATAAACTAATCAGTCTACTCGTTTACCATCCCGCTCGCCCTTGCGTATACCAATACCAAGGATCGGACAAACGCCTGTCATTTTGTAAACATAACCCTGTTCCTTACAGTAGAGACTTCCTTATCTTATGATGTTAAATTATTTTATTTTATGAGATATTATTTTAATAACATTATCACAAAATATGTATTTAGGAGATCGCAACTCCTATTACTTGTACACACCATGATTATGAATTTGCGACCAATAAACGATTTAGAATTTTTGATATTGAATTTTGATATATACCTACTTATTGTCATCTTCGGTTAACGCGATAATTATTCATGAAATAAAAATATATAAACGGATTATGTATATCGTGTAGGTAGGTACCTATAGTAAAAAAAATACTTAAATCGTTTATTGGTCACAATCATGATATGTAGGTACAACTTGTACAAGTAAGAAAGAGTCGGGATCTCTCAAATAGATACTTTGTATCAGTGATAGTAAAACATCATATTAAATAAAATATGTTAACATCATAAGATAAGGAAGTCTCTATTGTACGGAACAGGCCTGCTACCGCGAACATCGAAGTTCGCAAATTTCGGGGATTTTTCTCTGTCACTCCATCTGTAGGAGGCCAGGGTTATGTTTTCAAAATGACGGGCGTTTGTCCGATCCTTGACCAATACGCACGGGCTACGCTCGCTCGCACCAGCGAACGAGCCGGATATAAAGTAAACGCGCGTTAATAACGCCGCGGTAGCTCATGATGGGGCTACGGATCCACCGTAAAACCATGTCAACCTGACGTTTAAATTATGGTGGGTTAGTGGAGCATTCCATGAAAATATCTACTTTTGGTCGTAGAATTTTGTTGATAGTACAATGTAAGTACCTACAGTCCTATATGTTAAAGTATACATATATATGTATACAGGGGGGCAACCATGATCTCTTAACCTTTTGGACGCCAACGACCGATATATTGGCACCGCAGGTTCAAAGCCAAAGACCGATATTATAAGTCTTGGACCACAGAGCAATATAGACCTACACGCATGTGCGTAAAACTCAATTTCAGTTTTGACATTTGGCTGACGTGGCGTCTGGGTGACAGCTTTTGGTGGGTAGTTCTATGCGATTATTCTGTCGCAACAATCAAATCATTACCATTCCCAAATTATACTCAATACTCAATCATTTATTGCACATAATGTTTACACAGATGGGATATAAATATATATATACGATCGCTACGAATGCGATCTATACACACCGTGATTTCTAATAACCCGAAAGATTTTAACAGTGTGTTCCTGACCACATTTAGAAACTATAATGTCGTATAAACTTTTCTGGATATCGCCTAGTTTCAGAGTTATTAACAATTTAAAAAAACATATTTTCTAGTTGTAACTCGGTACAAAAGGTCTTTTTAACGGCGTTGGTGTGATTATGGAGAATAGTCTCACTAACCTCATTAATAGATGTCGAAAAGTGAGAAATAAAACCTTTTAAAAATGAAGTTTTTGTAAAAAAAAACCTTAACACTCATTGTAAGTGATAGTTTCATGAATAACTTTTACTTTTTATGTTAAAATACATTCAAAAATTAAATAACAATTGAAAAAAAAATAAAAAAAAAATTTTTTTTTGCTAAAAATGACAAAAGTCATATAATATTTTTTGTTTATCAAAAATGCGTGGATAAAATCTTTCGGGTTATTAGAGATAACGGTGTATAGTATATATATGGGATACATATATAGATCGCATTATGTACCCTGTTGGGCGCAGCAATATATAGAGAGCAAGGCACTTATAATTAGACTTATATATAAATTTCTACATGGCTAAAATATATCTAAATATCGCTAAAGTCATCATTTAAATATTCATTCAAATTGTAGTAATATTTCGTAATTAGTAAATTTTTCAGTTTGCGCAGAAACGCTGTTTCAGTAGTTTCCTCTTTTATATTATCTGGCAAGTTATTATATATTTTTACTGACATGACAAAGGGACCAGTTGAAAACATCTTCAATTTTGACGCTGGAAGTAAAAGTCGGTTTTTGTAACGCATAGAACGATTTTTTGTTACATCTTATTATTGACTAACTGCGTATAAATAGTGGAGTCATTTTCGATTATCTTGTCTGCCATTCTGGCATAATAGTCTCGTTTGCTTTTATAAAACGGCAAATAAAGTGATCATGGTAATGAACAAAAAAAAACGCGTAACAAAATCGCATAGAAACACCGGGTATTTGACATGCGATTCAGGTTAAGGTGCGTTCAAACCAAAAGAGCATTCGCTATTCTAACCCCCCACTCTACGAAATTCGATCGTTAAACAAAACGTGATTGGTTGATTTCGTAGAACGGGTGATAGAACAGCGAATGCTCTTTTGGTTTGAACGCACCTTTAGGTTGTGCTTGTCAGTTTTAGACAGTTATTCTATGGAACGGACACATCGCGATTCAGATTAGGTCCTAAACTGAATCGCTTTAGTACGTGGTAGCCCCCCAGAGCAGTAGCATGCAGTACCTAGTAAGTTTGCATGCTCCTACATAATAGTCCTGTGCGTGGTAGCAATTCATGCACATTGTACACGTGCTACGATAACAGATACAAGATAGGAAACTAGTTCCAATTACTGATCCACTGTTTGAGTTGGATATAGTTATGAAGGAATTTCCGGCATGTGTGCCTTATAATATTGATGTAGTTAGGTACGTATCAAGGTGCGTAGCTTTGAACTTTGCTTTGTGCGTATCGTATCATATTAAGGGTACTACATAAATTTGCCGTGACTACAAATAATAAGTACCTGATTTGTAGTTTACAAACTGGAAAATTGATTTTTATTTGGTTGTTAATGACTGCATAGGCATTGACAATCTACTCAGTATCAATATTCTAAGATATATATGCATATCCTAATAGGGAAGATCTTCGACTTTTACATCTGGGCATTAGCGTCATTATGGCTCATATTGCAAGTAAGTATTTGAACTACTTATTTTAGTAAGTTTTAATTGAATATGTATTTCCATGTTTGTTGTAATTAGGAAAGATTTATCATATTGTATGTCGAACGAAAATTACTGTTAAAATAAATTCGTCAATCCATTCAAAGTCATAGTCATCTGTTCATAGCGCAAAAAGCTCAAACGTACTACCTATACCTATTTGCCTATTCTCGTAACGAAAGACGTTAAAAAAATTAAAACGAAACTAGATAGTGACATGAATGTGTAATGAGTTGGTATAGGTAAATTTTGCATAATGTAATAATATATCACGTAAACAGTTATAACAATGAAAGAAGATAATCACTTTCGTGTAAAGAAAGATAAGAGACACATAGACATTGCACCTCTGTGACATGTGTCTCACCCACCAACTGAAAACCTCAACCACTCGTAAGTATAAAATATTGCGTTCACACAACCAAAATTATGGAAACAGTAATATTTTTTTCTCGTTTTCGTCATCGAGATCAAAAATACTCATGGCAAATTGTCTTGGTAAACTAACGATAACTAGGAAATACTTTAACTTCAAATTGTACTAGCTCTTTTTGTTTGCGATATACAGGGTGTAAGTCGAATACGGGCGAAGCTCTTAACGGGTGTTAGTTTACGACATAATAAGTACATTCAAATAAGTTTTACTTAAAATTAGAGCAACAAAATTTTCCATACAAAATAATTCGGCGCGCAATGTAGAGCAACATACGCGAGTTAAACCCTCGATGACAGCTAATTTCAAAAGCAGATGACATAACTGCCATATCAACAATAACAAATGTTGGTACCTACATTGCTGCTCCGATAATCTTAAAAAAATTCTGTAGGGTCATAATTGGCAATCTTTCTCTGTCTATCCCTCTCCATCGAACTGGCTTTGTCTCTGATTCGTTTTCCGTCCGGGTGGCTCGTCTATGGAACGGTCTTCCCCCTAGCATCAGGAAATTATCCAACAAGCACGCTTTTAAAAAATCCGTGCGTAATTTCTTTGCTGGTTGCTCTAAGAATAACTAATTGGTATCTCCTTCATGAGCAAGTTATATTATTATATTATATGTATATATGTATGATATTTATATAAATATATTAGAGTATGTTATAATGTATGTATATATATGTACGATTTTGTAATTGCTTTTTAATTAATTTGTTATACACAGATTTGGTTTATATTTATATTGTTGCGCCGCCTACAATTTTCTCTGCTTTGCCCCAAGGTTGACTGGTAGAGAATGCCTCATGGCATTAAGTCCGCCCGTTGTACTTTAAGTTTTACTTTTGTGCAATAAAGTTTAAATAAATAAATAAATAAGGGAAAATTTATAAAACCTTGTAATCCATGATTACACTAATGAATCCCATGCCTGGTTTAATTGATCGCCCGTATTAGACTTACACACTGTATATGTCTGACTATCGTTTGGTGTTGTGAAGACGGGCCAAACTTACCGCGATATGCTAAGCATTCAAAATATTCAAAATGAAGTGCAAAATGCTTTGACATCGTACTTTAACCATTGAAAAACACCATTTTATAAGCTAATTTGTTGGGAAGTACGCAAAAACAAGTTGATTATCATTTTACACTTGTTTCGAAACTTATTACTTAACCCATTCAATGCCGAAGACGCGAATTCGCGTCCTATGTATGCGTAAACGTGATGCCGAGGACGCAAATTCGCGTCCTCGAGTTATTTCTTTTTTTTTGCTAGAAATCAACTGTACTTAAAAGCTGATACCAAAATGTTATTTTATTTATGGAGGATAATATTATACCGTCGCTGGTTTCTGGATTCAATGCATTTGTAATTTTCATAATTCTTATCTCGGATGCCGAAGACGCGAATTCGCGTCCTGTGTATGCGTAAACAAGATGCCGAGGACGCGAATTAGCGTCCTTCAAGTGTGAAATAACCTAATGCCGCAGACGCGAATTCGCGTCCTTGAAGTGTGATAATATAACCTAATGCCGCGGACGCGAATTCGCGTCCATTGAAATGTTAACGTGATGCCGTGGACGCGAATTCGCGTCGTCGCGTAGAAGGCGGCGGCGCTGCGTGATAATTAAAAATATGGGGCGTCAGCAATGAATGGGTTAAAAGCTGATACCAAAATGTTATTTTATTTATGGAGGATAATATTATACCGTCGCTGGTTTCTGGATTCAATGCATTTGTAATTTTCATAATTCTTATCTTGGATGCCGAAGACGCGAATTCGCGTCCTGTGTATGCGTAAACAAGATGCCGAGGACGCGAATTAGCGTCCTTCAAGTGTGAAATAACCTAATGCCGCAGACGCGAATTCGCGTCCTTGAAGTGTGATAATATAACCTAATGCCGCGGACGCGAATTCGCGTCCATTGAAATGTTAACGTGATGCCGTGGACGCGAATTCGCGTCGTCGCGTAGAAGGCGGCGGCGCTGCGTGATAATTAAAAATATGGGGCGTCAGCAATGAATGGGTTAATACATTATGAGAGAGAATTTCTCAATAATGATTTCTCAAAAAGACATATTATATATGTATAAACACTTCAATTTTTCACGCACTTTTGTAGACTAGGCAGTTAGGAACTCTGTTTTCACAGAAATGCCCAAAATAAAGCTGTCACTCGGGCCGCGTGGTCACGGCAGGAAGAATACATTTGTCATCACACCAATTCTTCCCGCGGGTATCGTAAGAGTCGACTAAGGGATTGAAGTGTCACTGACCATTATTTGATTTGATTGATAATGGGTATATAGCAGCGTCATTATAGTGGACACATTACTGTGATCGCTAATCCGCTTACCAGTGGCGATTATGGGCATTTACCTCCTAATGCGTCTATACGCATAGTTAATAGTAGAGCCCTACGTCCAGCAGTGGCCTGAGATACTGATGATGATGAACTGACTTGAGTAGGTACCCGTTGCATAATTTCCCTATAAAAAATAAACTAATTCGAATGTTTACGTGAAACTGCGAAGCTAAAAGATTATTCACGTAAGAAATATAATATATTTGTGTTCATGATATTTCTATTAGTTTTTTATCAGGCGTTCAAAGGGCCTACCTTTATAATTACTTGCACTGAATTGATTTTACAATAGTCTTTAGTTTTTGACATTATGATGCAATAGTGAGTGCCATAAAACTGTAGGGACGTCAGTGCTTCGATTTAAATACTAGGAGGATATTGTTTAATGCATGCAGCCTTTATATTTGTGGAAATGCGCGGAGTGGCATAAATGCAATGAGGGCTGGCAAGTTCACCACGAGACGAGATATGATCTGCGGCACTAGCAGATAGATAGGAAAAAAGAAACGTGGCTATCGGTTGCCAAATTCCCTTGTCAATCCTGGTATAGAATGGTATATTGCATCGTCCGTAGGCTTAGTATATGATTGGTGCGACTAACAATATCGCCGTGAGATAGACTATCATTTTATTAATATAGCCGGTAAACGACCGAAAATTTATCTCGGCGCGATATAAGGTAAAGTGGGGCAAGATGGAACGGTTTTCAGAATGGGGAAAGACAAAAGTCGTCCTTCAGGCACAGCGTCTGCTGGTAGCATTTTGCCTTGCCCCATTAACCGATTCGTTGCGTGTTCCATTTCCAAAAACTTTTATTAGTAAGGGTCACGGTCCATACAAAGTTGAGAAAAATTGTGCGCTGCGAGTTACAGTTTTGTAATTTTAACCAGAGCTAGAGGGTCTCAAAATAGTTGTTTTTAGATGTGGAGGGAAAACCAATTCCCCCCCTGAGCGCGAGGAGAGGGGGGTGAATGTGCATGCGGAAGGGTTGCGTTTAATATTTTTTTACTAATTAATAAGGCCTATTATGCAGTGTTTGGTATCATTTTCGTGTAAAACGGACCTGAAAAATCAATTTTTTATCATAAACATGAGCAATTTCATATAAAAATTTAGATTTTTTGGAGTAAAAGTAAAAAAGTTACCGTTTTTATTTTTATTTAAGCGTCATATAAGTATTAAAAAACAAACGAATCCAATTTAAAAAAAATGTGTAAGATAGCATATTTATTCCAGTTTTTAAAAATATACACATTTTGTAGTCTTTCATACAAAAATTCACTGAAAAAAAAATTTACCTGACGCGTACCTCCAACAAAAACCTCCGCGTTATCTCAATAAAGAGACTTTTGTGCCGGCAACTGCTCATAGATTATACATATTTTTGTACTTGCATATTATTGTTCATATTACAATTGTAAATATTTATTGATATGAAAGGAAATTGAATATTTTCTGCTCTTTTTTTTACCTAAAATTCTTAATAACCTAAGATTATTAAGAATTTTATTTGATCAGATTCTATTTTTAGAATTTATCGATTATTGTATACCGCGTGTATATTATATATCTGATCACATGTATGATATATAGTATCTGATCATATGAATCGGAATGAGTAATCGTTTTTACAAGTGTCATTAGGTACCTAATGATCTCCTTACCAAAGACGATAAAGGTAATTTTCACTAACCGGGACTAAACAACTAACCCAGTTCACCCACGTTAAAAGTTTATATCATATGGAATTTGACAATCAATTGTTAAACGTTTACTTCATAAATCATCATTATTACCATATCAGCCGAAAGATGTCCACTGCTGAACATAGGCCTCCCCCGAAGATTGCTACAATGACCGGTCCTGCGCCACTCGCATCCAGCGTACTCCTGAGACCTTCACTGTCCACCTTGTGGGGGGGCCTACCCACGCTGTGCCTTCCACCTGCGAGGCCGCCGCATTGGCCATCGGTTCTACGTGCAATGTGCCCCGCCCACTGCCACTTAATTTAGTGATTCGGAGAGCTATGGAGCTATACTTTGGTTCTGCTGCGGATCGTCTCATTTCTAATACGACCTCGCAGAGAGACTCCCACCATAGCCCTCTCCATTGTCCCGTGGGTGACTTTAAGCTTTCTTATGAGGCCCATTCTAAGCGACAACGTTTCAGTACCGTATGTCATCCATCACTCTTTTAAATCTTTGATCAGTGTGTGTTGCCACACTGATCAAATACTTTTGTCTTCAAGAACTGCGGAATATTGGACAAAAAGATGTGTCGTAGCTTCCCAAACGCTGCCCAACCTAGTCGGATTCGATGATTGACCTCTTACTCAAAGTTGGACCTACCTAACTGGGTAGCTTGTCCTAGGTATATTATAGTCGTCTACACCTTCGAGTTTAGTTTCCGATTGTAACAGGAGTTTTCGTCTTATCTATGTTCATCCTAAGACGAACTCGCTCGAAGGCGCTACTGAGGTCAGCGAGCATCGTACTGAAATCTTCCAAGGTCTCAGCCAAGACCACCGTATCATCAGCGAATCGAAGGTGAGTGAGGTACTCGCTGTTTATGTTGATACTCACCTTTTCCAGTCCAGTCTTAAAGACATCTCCCAGTGCAGCGGTAAACAGATTAGGGGATATGATACTTCCTTGCCTGACTCCCCGCTGCAGTATAATATGCTTCAAGCTCTGGTCTTGGAGTCGGATTGACATAGTGGCGCTTTCGTACAAACACCTCAACATTTAGAAATAGCGGTAGTCTACTTGGTATCGTTAAAGAGACTGCAGTACGCCCAGAGTTTCGATCAAATCGAAGGCCTTGGGGGTTACCATGACGTACTAATGCGATTCAGTTTAGGTTCTGGAAAAGGGGCTGTGATACACGACTCGTATAGCCTTGTCCCTTTCTCTCGACCTAAATTAAACCGCATTAGTACGTCATGGAAACCCCGCTTATCGTAGTCCACAAACGCTAAACGCTAAACAGAGGGGCAGGTTATACCTATTCCTCGGTCTTCTGTATAACATTTACGAAACGCCAATTCGGAAACCGGCTTGTTCGGGAGGCTGGAAGTCATCAAGCCTGCGTGCAAGACGATTCGTAATGACTCTTGAAAACATCTTATAAATATGGCTCGGAAGTGAGATGGATCGGTAGTTCTTCAATAAGGCGTTGTCACCTTTTTTCAAGAACAGTACCACCACTCTGCTGTTCCATGCCTAAGGCGTTCTCCCTTCCGGAGTTGAACAACTTCTGAAGGGCCATAAGGATTGGTTTACCACCTGGCTTCAGATGCTCAGCTATAATTCCGTCTTCCCCAGACGCCCTGTTATTTTTGAGCTGTTCAAGAGCCATTCTAATATCACATACTTAGGCTGATGTCTCGGATATCCTCTGCATAGTGCCGGGTCAGTCACTTACTTCATAAGAAATTTATCATCAAATTCCGTGTGAAATAAATGTTTAACCCGGGGTGCTTGGTTAACCCAGGTTGATGCAATTTGCCCTAACAGACATTATGGAGTATTTTGTTTACGCAAAATCGCTAAATTCCCGCAGTAGAAACGTACTGTCAACAATAAATCAAAGCAACGTCCCTTTTTTATTCGAGTTACGCGACAGGTGCAATTTTTTTACAACTTATTTTTGCATGGAAAGTTCCAAAAAGTATATATTTTTAGAAACTACAATGAATATTCTATCTTGTTGTATTTTTTTTATTTTCATATATTTATCTGGTAATACTTATATAACGCAACAATCAAAATAAAAACGGTGTTTATTTTACCTTTATACCAATAATATTTTTTTTATATGAAAATCTTCATGTTTATTATCAAAAATGAATTCCCCGTGTCTGTTTTATATGAAAATGATACCAAACAATGAATAGTAGGCCTAAAAATTAGACGAAATTTTTTTAAACATAACCCTTCGTTTTGCACATTCACCCCCCTCCCCCCTCGTTCAGGGGGGGAATTGGTTTTCCCTCCACATCTAAAAATATTAATTTTTACACCCTCTAGCTCTGGTAAAAATTACAAAACTGTAACTCACAGCGCACAATTTTTTCCATTTGGACCTCTACTATATCTATGGCGGCGACCAATTTTTTCATGATACGCCAAGCGTGCCTTACGCCATAGAATATGATGCCATGCCTATCGTGTCATACGCCATTCGTTAAAAACATTCAAGACACGCCTGGCGTGACATCCGCACTGAAACTCTTAAGAAAACCGTTTCATCTTACCCCATCTTACCTTACTTAACTTACCGCTATAAGAGATGTTTCTTCATTAGATATTGCAAGTTAACGCATCTGAATTAGAAGACGCTGAAGCCAGTTGGTATATCAATGACCTAAAAAACAAGTGAAGGGTCCACGGAAAGAACATGTCTATACCACTAATTGAAGTTCGAGGCCAAAGAAACTACGACAGATGCGTTACTGTCTCTTATGTCATTGTCAAATAAAGTTTTCAGGTATCGACAACCTTTTTGCCATTTATTTATTAAAAATAATTCCTAATAAAAACATTACTCTGTAAACCTACTGTACCTCTGTAATGTTTGTACACCTTTTTGTTTAATATGGCTGTCACAACTAGGATTTTCTTAAAAACACGTAAATACCTAAAAACTTTTCTTTTCTCTTAACTAACATTGAAATGACAAATTTTATTGTAAAAAACTTAAAATGATAAGAACCTACGTTTCAAAGCCTATTTTAAAATGACAACAAATGAAAACAAAACGTTAGATCTGTATGATAATTTTGATGGAGAACTATAGAACTGCCAAAAAAATTTGTAGGTCAAAGGAATTTTACGAATACGAAATGTGAACATAAAGCACGCAACAAACTAATATTCTGCAATTTTCTAAACGTATGAAGAAATAGGGTTTTAATTTATGCGTAGTTAAATTGCTGTACCAATGTTATTAACACCTGAGGTGATACCAGCGCAATACCAACTTTGTTACTAATAATTGAGGATAATTAAGTTTTTATTAAAATATCTTATATTTACGTGAAAATAAGTAAACAATATTGTTTCTATAAATTAAAGAATTAAAATTACCAATGAATAGGATATCTCAACGTCTGTTTTTAGAAAATAAGGATTTACTATTGTAAGAACGTTTCATTGTTGTGGCAATATTTTCATAGTTTCTTTGGCCTCGAACTCAAAATAGTGGTATAGTCAATTCAAATTACTGAAGGAAAAACCACCTTACTTTTAACAGAATAAGGTGTGAATTTTCCCTGTTTTTTTTTAAGCACTGGACATGTTTTTTCCGTGGATCCTTCAAGTATTCACTAGGTTACCTTTAATTTCTGCCAGTCTAATTCATTTCTAGCCCTTTGCGTGTCATAGATACGTCTGCGCAACATGTAGTTAGTGGCATCTGTTTGGGCCCTCAAAAGATTCCTAGCACGACCTCTAGCAACAAACAACGATTCTCGAAGGCTAAGAGTTTCTTGGAGCTCATCGATTGCCATTTGTTTTGTAGCTTCGCAGTTATCTAGCCATTGCCCGTAAGTTACCATTCTGAAATAGATGGTATAATTTATGTACATTTATAATTTATAAGCAAGAAAACAGTAAATCAAGAACATACAAGCACTCACGGTTACATCAACACACGCACATACACTCACACACATACACATTCCCGCGCACACTCACACACCTTAACACATAGAACTGCACGGCACCCATTCACCTACTTATGTTTTTAAACATGTATTCTATTTTATTCTTATTTTATCTTATTTCTTTTTTTTTGTGTAACTAAGCGCTGGTTAAAATATGTTAACCTGCGATCGATCGACTCTAAGGGTCCAGTCTGAAAACCAGCGCCAGACATTAAGCCTGGCACACGCTGAGATTGGAACCCTTTGTCCGAAGCTTAGACTAGGTACTTTTATTATGTATTTGTTTTAATAAGCTACTGTGCACGTATTATTGTACTTAGTTAATAAGTTTTGAGACAATAAATAATTTTGATTTGATTTGATTTGATTTGATTTGATTTATGAAATACCTATAAATATTTGCTAAAGCATTCAAATGTTTTTATATTTTCAGGATTCGTTACTTGGATTGGATACCTATTACTGGATCACTAAAAAGTTAAAGCCGTGTACTTGAAAAATGTTCCCTGAATGCTATTAGAGCGCACTCGAACTGGAAACTAGTAGGAAGGAAGAACGCCTGTCGTTTCGAAACTTACTGTACAACGATGAAACTTATAAAAAATCCGAGAAAAGGTCTTGAAATTGTTAGCTGCTTCTACAGTAGACACCAAATTCCTCTCACCTCTTTGGTGTTTTCAGTGAATCCGTTTTATATGTAATATTTGCGCATTCTTTGTCTAGAGAAAGCATGTCCTTGTCTATTTGGAGAGCCTCGTTCTTATCATTTAGATCCAGTTGGAGCTTGAACTTGACGACTTCTAATTTATTAATTTTCTCCCATGCCGACTGACATCGATCGATCAGCATCTTTTTATTGCTTTCTGTTACACACAGTTCCTGTGGACAGTGATTAATCGAATAATTACTGCTAAGGTGTCTAATAAAATAAGGTCATTAAAATATCAGTACTTTTTACTTAATTTGCCTATATATGTCTTCGTTGTTAGGAAGGTTGGATTAATTCCGAGAAATAAATAACACAAAAGACAGATTAAACCTTTCAGAAAATCTCACAATCACAATTATAGCTTTGATGTTCACAATATTCACATGTTGAACATGCGGTGCACTGATCAGTGCTTTGATATACAAAAAGTAAAGCATCAAAGTGTGACAATCGCACTGGGCCCTTCTACCTATAACGCTCATAAAGTTTTACCAACGGCTCGCATCCAGTCGTAGGTTAGGTTTGTCTAATAAGTGCGAGTATATGGGAAACCAGAAAAATGGGTGTTTAGCCAATCGCTAACGCTTAATCGGCAATCGTAAACGAAAGGCAGCTAACTGCCTTTGTCGCACGAATATGAAAGAGTGACAGAGAGGGAAAACTACGATACGCTGCTAAGCGTTAGCGATTGGCAACTTAGCTAAGCATCCTGGTATTTTACGAGGAAATCTTGCGCTTATAACAGTGGCACGAATATTTCAGTTAGTATTTAAATAATCAATCTACTAATGGTAATATAATTTTATTTTTTATAATTTTGAAAGAGAATAATTAAATAAGTAGAGTAGTACATTTTTTGAAGCAATGAGCACATTTTCTATCTATTTAACAAAATTCTGGTAATAGTATTCGTCACAAGAAAACCTCTCTATTTCCTACGTGAAAATATTACCGTAATGTAATGATGTAAGAGCTTCATTTGGAGTGACGATGACGAAAGAATTTTTTAGTTATGTTATTCCTTGGGGACAGTGATTTAGTGGGATAAATGATGGAGTTTCATAAACCTCAACTAACGTGTCTTTGTCTTATTATCGATATCGCGGCCATACTGTAACTATGCCCATACCGTGCGCATTGTGCTTCAGTCGGTGTAGGTAGGTCATTCACGTGATAATTGAGGCTGATTGAACACTTACCCTAATCTGAATTTATATTATAAAATATGATACCTCAGAAGGAGTGTCTTTTCAAAAGGGCTTATTTCCACTTTGTAAATAGAGATTATTTCTTTTATGAAAACATAACCCTTGTTGACAGAGTGGAAAGTAGTCCTTTTGGCAAGACACTCCTTTCCTAATCCTATTTCGTCAGCCTCCGTAGCCTAGTTGGTAGTGACCCTGCCTACGAAGCTGGAGGTTCCGGGTTCGAATCCCGGCGAGGGCATTCTTTGTGTATTTATTTATCACAAATGTTTGTTCCTTGGTCATGGCTGTCTATGTATTTAAGTATCTATATGTATCTATCTATTATGTATATCGTCGCCTGGTATCACAAGCCTTAATTGAGCTTACCGTGGGGCTAGGTCGATTTGTGTAAGATGTCCCAAGATATTTATTTATTTATTATATCCTTAGTTGACGAGCTAAATTCGGTAAGTAACAAATACCAACTTAAAATAAAACTCAATTCTGATTTAATACTGACATAAGAGGATTCTAAGAATAGTGACATTTTTTGGCGTCCACGAAAAAGTCTACTTTGTAGACATGTCGTCTTTGGACATAACTATTCGAATATGTCCTTTATAATCACATTGGGCAGGACGAGGTTTTAAATATATGGAGTGCGAGAATTCTCCATAAAAACAAACACCCAGCTTTAAAATTAAGGTACACCAAAAATTGTATTCGTAACTTTCTTAGATGTACGCACGTCGTCACGTACCCGACATTCTCGTGGAATGTACCTTTTATAGAGAGATTTGGTTGTTAACCGACGATGTACTCAATTGATACGCCCGATTTTGATTGTGTGCCCGGTTTTAATACTAATAGTCAATAATTTACCTTTTTTAGTTCAGTATCAGCGAGATCATATGTCAACTCCGTGCTTCGTCTTGCATCTCTGTTGGAAAGACTTTCGGAGCAAACTAAAAGTGGCATGTTCAACTGTTCCAGCTCTCTTTCTGTGGATGCTTTTTCTTCTTTTAATGCACTCATCTCTCTGTCTATGCGATCCAGCAGTTCTTGAAGCGTCGAACTCCATTGTTCTATCTCATATACTCTGAAAGAAAGTTTTAACCTGCTCAGTATCATTATCATTATTTGAGTCGATAGACGTCCGCTTCAGGACTATGCACAATTGCACAGTTTGATAAGTTATAGTTTCAACGTTTCTACTAAAATTTACATAATCATGCGGAGCAAAAGCAACCGCAAGATAAGTAAATGCAACTTATTAAAAGTTCTTTTAATTTAATGGGTTTAGTAAAAAAGAAATTTTTTTTGATGTTAAACGAACAATGTTCTATCTTCCAAACAATGTTCTTAGTTACATTGGCCCCGTATAACCTTATATACATCTTCTTATCAAAATATTGAAACGGTGTAGATGTAGTTTACAGAGGAAAGCAGTTTTGCACCTCTATATGTATAGTTCAATCATACTCGTATACCAAAGTCTTCCTGTTGTACTTATATTATATGGGTATTTAAGTGTATTGGGACCATTTTTACCTTAATATTATTCGCATAAACTTGAAACTACTATTCGCATTTACAAACTCGTCATACCTCTAGTGCTTGAATACATTTCAGTATCTTGAACATGAGATGAAACAAATTAAATTCAGAAACCGGAATATATTAATTCGTGCAATAAAATTTCATTTCTGTTCATAAAATATATCTGAGCATGAAAAGCTCGTGATATTCACGCACATAACCCAAGTTGAAGAGCGTCGTGTGAATGTAAGCTATGAAAATTGTCGACAGGATACATATTCAGATAAAATACGTTTTGAACAATTATCCAGCTTATTCAGTATTTGAACTTTTATGATAGTTTTCCAAACTTCATAGGACCGGGTTATTTTAATGTACAAATATTTTTTGTAGACATCATTGATCTCCATCGTCATGATGCCAGCTTGATAGTACAGCAGATAAAAAATATTTAAGTGATTGAAATGATAGTCCGATCATATATTATGTGGCCTGTTGTTTCGTTAATGATTTTAAACGAATCCCATTACGAAAAACTCTAATACATTATTTCATTATATGAGTAGGCGTCACTTCCACATCAATATTATAAATATTATTATATAAGCGCAATCACCATGTTAGTACAGTTTACATGAATATGAATACGCCTCTTAGGCACGTCGATGTCATAAACATCGCACGACGAACAGAGTTAGTACTGTACATTTCCAATTTGTATATCTACACGTATTAATCACGCTGACAAAGAGGTAGAATAAAAATTAAAATATAACACCTTTTTTTCTCTTACCTCCTCTACACGTAAAGTGGGGATTTTTGTATTTATTTCGCTGTAATCCCACAGTGTGTATACGTGTATATGTTCGTAAATTTATGTTTTTTGTTGACATGACGCACTTTGATAATTCAAAATATTTTTAAATGTATTTGTAGTAGCCAGTTGTGGCATAAAATATAAGCGAACAAAAACAACTTTTTTTACATCAAAGTTCAAGGATATGAATGTGTGTAAAACTATGCAATATGAACGTTTACTTGGTTTATCGAATATCACAGTTTAAAAATTACCATCTTTTTTAGGGTTCCGTAGCCAAAATGGCAAAAACGGAACCCTTATAGATTCGTCATGTCCGCCTGTCACAGCCGATGTACTTGGAAACTGTAAATACTACAGTAACGAAATTTGGTAAGGATATGTGTTGTATGAACCGCTACAGGATTATGATACTAAATTGTAAAAAAAAACCATTGAGGTGGGGGCCCTACATACATGTAACTAAGGGATAAAAAAAATTTTTTATTTGTATATAAGCGTGTGGGGTATTAATAGAAAGGTCTTTGAAAATGATATGAAGGTTTATATATTATTATAAATCTCATTTTTATTTAAGCAAATCGTTTTCGAGATATCAGCTCTCAAAGTCTGAAAAATTTGTGCCCCCCCTCTAATTTGTGAACTACGCGATATAAAATTAAAAAATATATATGTTATGCACATTAATAAACTTTATCAACGATTTTGGTTTGATTAAATTATCTCCTATAGTTTTTGAGGTAGGTTGATTTAACTGTATGTTTTTAATAATAAATTGATAATGGTACGGAACCCTTTGCGCGCGAGTACGACTCGCACTTGGCCGGTTTTTTCATTTTAGCAAATAACTCTACAACAAAAGAAGATCGGCTAACTACTGCACCTCAAATTACAACCAAATCCCTTGCGGGGGCCAATCTTCTTAGGTTAGCCTGCTAGACCCTTTACCGACCCACCTAATATTTTATTTTAAAGGCAACACATTTTGAAATTTATTTAAGGTATAGGATATTTAAGTGAAATCTAGTTTTCATTACATGAATATGTTGCGAACTTATTGAAGCGTTGCGATGCATTAGGTTTGACAGAAAAGCCTTGATAAACTTATATCTCAACAAGTTGGACTACACGAGTAAGCTTAACTTTCATGTTGTAATATCCATCCATACATATAGTTTGAAAGTTTAAGGTTTTGCAGTTAGAGTAAGTTTGTTGACGACAGAGATACTTGGGAGAAGCAGTGAGTTATGTATATTCAATTTAGACCAAGAGGCGGTTCGTAGAACCTAAAGCGGACGGTGTTTTAAGACCTTAACGACTGACTTTCCAATCCCAAGTGAACAGTATCTGTCAGATCTGCTGCTTGTGGTCTAGCGGTAAAACGCACGGCTGCTACACAGCGATCGTGGGTTTGATCCCCGGCTCGTACCAATAAGTTTTTCAAAAACGTATGTATTAATTATCATTTGATATTCACAAGTGCTTTACGCTAAAGGAAAACATCGTGAGGAAATTTGCATACACCTGCGAAGAAATTCAATGGTGTATGTGAAGTTCCCAACAAGTACTGAGCCAGCGTTGAGATCACGCAAAACAGGCACGTTTGATGTCGAGTTGAGGAAAAAATGGCCGGAAAAACAACAACAACAACAACAACTCCTATCGAGTTAATAATTAAGATTAAATTGTGTATACAATGTTGAGTCGAATGACCTAAAGGTGGTATGGTGGTAAATGTGGTAAATGGTATATGGTGATAAAGTTGGAAGGTTACATAGATTTGCATTATTTGCAAACGAAACGACGTAACTCTATATTCTTTACGCGGTGTCCTAGGTGAGCGATTCCCTTGCAAACGCTACGCGATGTGAACGCGATCAGCTTGTTTGATATTTTCCAGCGAACGAGCGCGACGCCCGAATAGTCTGTCGTTTATAGGACTTTTCACGTGTACGTAGGATAAGGCTATCGCATCGCATGCATTCGCGACTTCGTCACATCGAATCGCGTCGCAAATCTCGTCGCTTTGAATCGTCTACGTAGAACATAGCCTTATGCCGCGGCCACGACATCGATCTAAGGCGAGCGGCTTAGCGGAAAACAACACGTGCGAGAGGGAGTACCCATATCGGCATCTCGCTCCAACTCATGGATTCGCTCGCCGCTGGTCGCCTTATACCAATGTCGTGGCCGGGCCTTTAGACTCTGTCTGTATTGGATGCTTAGCCAAGTTGCCAAACGCTAACGCTTAAATAGTAGCGTATCATAATTTTCCCTCCCTGTCACTCGTTCATATTAGTGCGACAAAGGCAGTTAGCAGCCTTTCGTTTACGATTGTCGATTAGGCGTTTGCGATTGGCAACTTGTCTAAGCGCCCTGATAATGGATAAAATATCTGAAGAAAGTACGAGAACCTACCTACAGTGGGTGATAAAATATTGTATTGGAAACATGTTTTTTTTAACTTATTTTTAGTTGATAAGAAGACACTTACCTGGCTCTAAGACGGTTGTTATTATGGTAGCTGTCCCAATCTGTCTTGATCTTAGTCTCATTCCTAAGTTGGTGGGCACTATGACGAAAGTCGAACGCGTCTGCTCGTCGTGTATCTGCTGTCACCTTGTAGGAAAAAAAATAGTAATTATTGTTAAAATAAACTCATAGCTATATAAACATAAGCTACAACATTTTTAATCCACTCTAAAAATACCTACCTATCACGAAAATCGGTTGAGACATTTATACACCGTGATAGTAACCCGACACGTTTTGAAGTTATTTTCCTATTTTTCCTGGCCATGTTTAGAGACTAAAATCATAATATGAACTCTTCTAGAGTAGGCCGAGTTTTTGAGAAAGTGACTTTTGTAGTGCATACTAGTTTTTGTTATAACTAAGCTAAAAATTTTAATTTGTTGACAATGCTGACATTACGCGGAGCAGTCCCTCTGGACTGCTTCGCGTAATGTCAACATTGTTATCTATCGTAACAACAATTAACGGTAGGTAGGTAATAAATAAACCGGTCAAGAGTGGCCGGCTCAGTGTAAGGTTCTGTAGTTATTCAAAAACTGTTTAATCTATCAAGTTCAAAATTATTATCCTAGAAAGTTATTTAAATTCTACTTTTGAGATTTTTCATATTTTTTAAGTTCAAAAGTTTGACACTATTTTTTTTCGTTCAGAGCGATTATTTCCAAAAATGTTAACAATATGTATCAAAAAATATTATTGTAATCTTCTATTCATTTTGATATACCTATCTAACAATATAGGTATATCACGTTAGGGTTGAAATTAAAAAAATAAACAAGTATATGGAAATTGCAGAATTCAAAAAAGAATGGTACAACTTATTGTAAAATTTGTCGAGTTAGGTACCTGTTTTTCTTAGAAATCCAATAGTTAATGACACAATACATCTAACTTAAAATGAGGCCCACAGTTTTGTAATCATTATGTTTGACAAAATAGGTTTCATTAAAAAAAAAAACTAAATTCCAAAATTCAAAATAAAAATTCTTTACAAAAATACAAATATTGGTGTTTCCCATTAAGTTATTTGCAAAATAACCTGTGCCAGGAGGCACCGTTCTTCCACATTTACATGTGGAAGAGCTTTAATGTATATACCTTCTCATATTTTGTAATTTTTGCTAATAAACGCCTGGAATGGAAAACCATCCAAAAAAAATTTGACATAATAATGAAAAATTATAATTTAATTTATTTAAATAAAGTAATTCAATGACCTTTCACAATATTTTTGTAAATTGAACACTGTTACATTTATTATTCTGTACATTTTTAGGGTTCCGTAGCCAAAATGGCAAAAACGGAACCCTTATTTATTTATTTATTTAATATAATATTTATACAGTATTACAGTAGCAAGACTAATACACTGTTAAACGATACAGTAACACAATAAGTACTTATGTAAAACTAAAACTTAAAACACTTTGAAAACACTAGACTCCCTTTTATCCATCACCTCACAAAATCTCAGGCACTCCATACACACATCCGTCCATCGCCACGTAAGAAGGTCACACTCGGGTGCTGACACCAGGAGCGCATTCAGCAGGGCTTATAGTTTCGCCATGTCCGTCTGTCCGCAGCTCAGTGATCGTTAATACTAGAAATCTGCAATTTGGTACAGGTATATAGTATACATATTGATCATGGCAACAAAGTGTTACAATAAAAACCAGAAAAAAAATTTTTTCGGGTACCTCCTCAACTAGTGAAGAAGGACTGTTTTTTTTTTTTTTTGCTGTAATCCTATAGTGTGGGGTAGGTACCTATCTTAAAAAGAATAAGGGTCTTAAAAGAAAGTTTTTTTTCTAAAGTCCATATTTTCGGAGATAATAGCAACAGAAGAAAAAAAAAATGTGTCCTCCCCCTTCTAACTTTTGATCCGTAGGTCCAAAAAATATGGAAAAAATGATGAATAGTGGGTTAGTGGGCTTATAGAATATTTTACAATAAAACTATTTTGAACATAATCGGCTCAGCCGTTTTTGAATAACTACGGAACCCTACACTGAGCATGGCCCGACATGTTCTTGGCCGGGTTTTTTATTGGCCTTCACGTGAGTATTATAATATTTACATAGTTGGAAATAGAGTAGTCGTAGTATGTCACTTTGACTGGCAAAAGTAGCTAAACTAACTTAGGCTTTTTCCATTTGTTTCCACTGGGGACTGACAGGTGCAGAGAACTGGGAATACCCAAAATATTTTGTTCCTTCCGCTTTGTCTGGCTTCTAAAACGAAAGTTTTACCGTCCATTGGCAGAATAAGGTAGTTTTTTTTGTAAGATATAAGTATAGCGTAATAAGTTCCTCTTGAGCCCTCGCTATGTTGTGGATTTTTAGTGGAACTGATTTGTTTCATTTAATAGTAATAATTGCTATTAAAATTGAGTCTCTTAACTTCAGACCCGGGTAAATCCACTCTGTCAATAGAGTTGAAGTTTAAAGAAAAACTGGGCAATTGTAATTAAATATGCACTCTATGTACTTGCATGAAATATATAAATATTTCATGCAAGTACATGAAATACATTTTATGCTAACACTTTTGCGAACGAATTACCAATGGATTCTCCAAAATAATATATTAAATTAGTGTTATTTTATTATTGAGTTTGAGAGAGAAACATTTTGAATTATTTTGATTCTTCTTCTAAGTCTTAATAATTTATTTATACGGATTTGTATCCGTATTGGATGTATTGTTCAAAATGAATTACCAAAAGTGGGACATGTTCTGGTAAACAAGAATAAACTTATGGGATATAATATTCCCATTGCCTGTTAAAGTAATTAACTGGTTAATTTAATCCAGTTTCATTAATTAATTATACTTAATACTTATATTCTTAATCAGGCAAAGGGTGAATTGTACATCACATAGTATTTTCTATATCATAAGTCCGGTTTAGACTCCAAATCTCTTTACACATAATTATATTGATAGCTGAAAATATTATTTCACGTTTTTTATTCACGACACAGAGCTTAATATCTAATAATCTAATAATAATATGTACCTATACAATGTGCCCATGAGGAAGGGGAACAATTTTAACAGCAAATGTCTGACTAAGTTAAAAATATCGTATGAAGTTTGCCGGAATCCGTCTTTTTTTTAAACCGTTTTTGGCCGTTACGCAATGATAAACGCATTTTAGTTTTAATTGACAGAAATCAAATAGCTAAAATAGTGCATTACGACAAATACATGAAAATATACATTGAAATATATGAAATTAAAAGTTGTGGTGATGTTTTTTTATTTTTTTATTTATTTGGGGCATCAACAGCAATACATAACATAACATACAAAACTGAGTGTACAGTAAACAAATCGGCACGTGTTACGAATTTCCTTGTTGCACCGAGACACGACATTTTTTAGTACAGATGGCCCTCTAAAGTTTTGGACCTGACGTAAAATGACCCACTTCTCGCACTAGCGCGTAAAAAAGGCACCATCTGTACTAAAATAGTAGATTGTACAACAAGGGCATAAAGTGACCTATTTTTACCCGAGGCAAATAGTCAGTGATCGGCACGACCCGTGTCGCACGGTGTCAATGACCTCAATCATTATGTTAATATGGATATGCCCCGAGATTTGGGTCCTTTTAGGAAGTCAGTATTTCCGATTGTAGTAAATAAAGGTATTCCACAATTACTTACTTACAGTGGGTGAAGATGAGTGATTTTTACCATTAAATAAAACGACATCAAATTCAAAATAGGTATATAATCAGAATCACATAGCAAAATGATCCATAAGTAAACATATTTGCTATGAGAAAATAGTTGCAATCCTTATCAGTACACTAGAAAAGGATGGCATTAACTCTTTATTTAGGCATTTCAATTAGCCGTCTTTGTTGCACCGCACCAGTTTAAACAAACAATAGAAGATTCGCAAATGACCTTCGATAAGCCAGGTAGTCGGTCGAAGGGTTTAGTTTCACTTGAAATGGTTACACCGTTTTAATACATAGGTAATTACGTATTTTGAATGAGTGCAAAATTACGAGCCGCTGCTAAATATTTCACAACCTGTTAAATTGAAATATTCAACGTTCGAAATATCTCAATATTTTATTTAATAATTAATTATACATTTTATAAGCTTATTTAACATGTTATCGTATATTTTCAAATATATTTCATACTATAAATTTATTGTATTTAACAAAATCACGGACTTATGTTATAATCTAATCATGTCCATATTAAGATTTCTGCTCGCAATCCCGCGGTGCGACACGGGTCGTGCCGATCACTGCAAATAGTAGACGAGGGTAAAAATGGACATTTATGAGTAGTAGGGATTCGCCGTTTCTCCCCCCGGTTTTGGGCGGGCTTATGTACTGCCCCGCCCACAATCATGGCCGCCGAAGCTAAAAAAAAAAAAAAAAAAAACAAATACCCCCCACTTGGAGCGTTTGGGAGTGGTCCCAGCTATGTAAAATGGCGCCTTCTGTGTTTTATATCGTGGTCTACTGCTACAATGCACCGCACCAATAAAACCTTTCTCGACTCTCCATTGTTCTCCGGAAAGGGATCGATCCATTGTCTCACATCTACCTGGTCAAACGGTCGGCCAAACAGGACGCCTGTTCCTTTTTGATGTTTAAATTATATACTGCTGTGATTTGTCAATGGCATCTAAATATAAGCAAATACCTAACAAGTGGGCGGGTATATAACTATGTACGTACATACAATTTCTTCAAACGGGTAGTATTTAAAGGTATAACAAAAAAAAAACCCCTAACCTAACTCTAATATTCAGTACGGAAGCAAAAACGATGTGTACATAGTTTGTTAGGTGATTCATTATTTCCGTGTTTACTTTATGTAAAGTGAACAATGACGTAGGTAAATTTATTACGGTATTATATGTATTGTTCATTATTGCTTTTGGCTCATACATTTCAAAACTATTGCTACCATTGTGTGTGGTCGAATAAATATTCAAAGAAATAGTCAATTGTTTGGAATTTATTATGCACTATTCCATGATTTAAAAAATGTACAAGCTTCGACAGGTTCAAATTGAGTACGGTGACTTTACTTCATACTTGTGTAATTATAATTGCCGATTTCTAAGAATGAACTTTTGGGTAAGACTCACCATTTTTCAATAGTCTTAACGTCATAATTATATATAAGGCTCATTACTAAACTGTCACAAGTTTATTATTAGAAATCGCCAACTGTATGTATCAATACAACCTACAAGTTTGAACAGGTTAATATTAGGAAATAAATACATGCCTATTATTCTTTTTCTGGTAAGCTTTCAAACCTTTGTTAAAACGAATAGTTTTTTCATGTTTTCGCAATTGATGAAATAATTTATTCAAGTTTAAGCATCTTGGTGTACCGAGCGAGTTCCGACTGGTTTTTATTGGGCATACTTACTATTCCAGTCAAATTGAACTTGTTAGAACAAGATGCATCGAACAGCAACGGTATATTTTTTATTACATACCTATTATTCTGTTTCTGGGAAGCTTTCAAATCTTTGTTAAAAGTAATAGTTTTTTCATGTTTTCACTTCTGAAGCGATCATTTATTCAGGTATTCTTGGTGTACCGAGCAAGTTTCGACTGGTTTTTATTGTGTATACTTACTATTACAGTCAAATGGAACCTGTTAAAACCAGATGCATGGAACAGCAACGGTATATTTTTTATAACTTTGGGATTCGTATAAAAGCGTTCTCTCAGTGCCTTTACTTAATTGCTATTAGGCTACTGGAATGCGCAATCGCTGACCGGCAAGGAAGCCCTGCTCCGTCACTTCCTCCGCGAGCAGAACATCGACATACTGCTGGTCAGCGAAACATTCTTAAAGAAGCAGCTTAAGGTAGGGGGGTACATTGTTTACCAACGTAATGAGACTAACCAGCAGGGACACTCTTACTGCGGTCTAGCCGTGATGGTCAGAAGAACCATTGTCCACCAGCCCGTCAACTTCACGCCCCACACCTCCTTCACGGTGCTAGGAGTCGACATCCGGGTGGCCAATGGAGACCTCCGGCTGTACGCAATCTACCGGCTCCCCGCGCAACCCTTCAGGCAGATCGCTCAAGATTTGCGGAGTCTCTTCCAGTCCCAAGTGCCGACCATCGTGGCAGGGGACTGGAATGCGAAGCACACCGCCTGGAACTCCAGCAGGATAGACCCACCTGGAAGTGCCCTACATACAGCTGCAGTGGACCTCAACCTCGACATCTCAGGACCGGAAGAGCCGACGCATTACCCCGATGCTCACCTGTCCTGCGACATCATCGACTTTGTGGTCCACAAAGAGGTGAACGCGGCCCTGGCCCAGGAGGTACTGCCAGACCTCCCTTCGGACCACAGGCCAGTATTGCTTACTATCGATTCAGCCCCGGACTCGACCCTGAGGAAGGCAGAGAGGAGGAAAACCAGTTGGGAGGACTTCTCTGCATCCCTAGAGTCAAACCAGCTCTGCGGACCGGTCTCGACAAGGGAGGAGGTAGACCAGGCGACAACTGCCATCACTGAAGGCATCCAGCAAGCGCTCCAGGCAGCATCTCGCACCATCCCTGCGGGTAGCAGACTCAAACCTCTACCCGCAGCGATCAGGGAACTTATTGAGAAAAAGCGCAAGCTGCGGAGGAGATGGCAGATCACTAGATGTCCCACGATGAAGACGGAGCTGAACCACCTTGTCGAGAGGTGCAAGGAGGAGCTTCGTCAACACAAGGCGGACGAATGGGAGACCCACTTGGCAAGCATAGGCGAGGAAGTGCCATCAGTCCATCGCCTATGCAGACAGCTCGGCCAAACTCAAGAGGCAGTCAGGCCCCTACTAGATAGTAGGGATAACCTGCATTACAAAGCCGAAGAGAGAGCCGAGCTGTTCGCGGACAGCCTAGAACTCTCATTCCGACCCAACCCCGTCACGGACCAGGAGCACTTAAGAGTGGTGGAGGAGCAACTGGAAGGGTACTTCGCGCACCAGCCGAGTACGGACGAAGACCCGGTCTTCTTCACACCCGGCCAAGTAAGGAGAGCCCTGCTACAAACAAAACTCAACAAAGCCCCGGGAGCAGATGCCATTCCAAACAAGGCACTTCACCATCTGCCACAGCGAGCCATAACAGCGGTCACGAGGCTGTTCAATGGCATTCTGCGTTCCGGGCATTTCCCCACGACCTGGAAACTTGGCCGGGTCATTATGCTTCCGAAGCCTGGGAAGGACAGGAGAAGACCGGAAAACTACCGGCCTATCACCCTATTAAGTACCCTTTCCAAGGTATTCGAGAAACTGCTGCTTCACAGACTCCAACCGCACCTTGAACCACGGCCGGAGCAGTTTGGTTTCAGATCCGAGCACTTCACCACTCTGCAGCTGACGAGGATGTTGGCATTCATGGCAGAGAAGATGCAGAAGAAGGAGCACGTAGTCGCGGTCTTCCTCGACATGGAGAAGGCGTTTGACAGGGTCTGGCACGAGGGCCTACTTGTCAAGCTGTCAACGTCTTCGGTCCCAAGTCGACTGGTAAGAGTCATCCGCTCCTTCTTATCACAGCGTCGCTTCCACGTGGCAGTGGAAGAAGCCACATCCTCGGAACGCCCGATCCGCGCGGGTGTCCCCCAGGGGAGTTGCCTTTCACCAACGCTCTACTCACGCTACACTGACGACATCCCGGTTGCTCCCGACGTCCAGCTGGCCCTATTTGCGGACGACGCTGCGTATTACGCGACGTCTATCTCTCCCGCCTTTGCCGCCAAGAAGATCCAGCGCCAACTGGACGCCCTGCCAGAATGGCTGAGCAAATGGAGGCTCTCAGTGAACGTGAGTAAGACACAGGCACTCTTGACAGGAGCCCATCAGCTGCCGCTGCCACTCAAACTCTACGGTGAGGAGATTGAGTGGCAGCATACAGTGAAATATTTAGGGGTCACCATCGACCGGGGCCTCACGATGAAGCAGCATACGGACGAAGTGGTGCGGCAGACGAGAACTGCGCGCGCTAAACTCCGTCCAGTACTCACCAGCAACCTTCCGACAAGAGCCAAACTGGGGATCTACAAGGCATATGTGAGATCCAGGCTCACCTACGCGGCTCCCGCCTGGTACGCCAGGACGGCAGAGTCGAGCAAGCGCAGGCTCAGGGCGCAGGAGTCGCTCAGCCTCAGGCTGATCGCCAAGGTCCCCAGGTTCGTCAAAAATGAACACATAGCCAGAGATTTACAGCACCAGAGACTGGACGAGTTTATCGGACGGCTCGCGCGCAGGATGTTCGACCGCGCCGATAACTCCCGCCACCCACTGCTGCAGGGCATCGCCCCACTTCACGCCCGCCCCCCGGACGGCCGCACGCAGCGAGCCCAACCGCGTGAGCTCGCTCCCCGTGACCCCTGAATACGCCCAAGCCACAGAGGCACAAAAAGCTGCAGAGGCCACCATGACCACCAAGCCATGATGGCCCACGAACATAAATTAAGAGGGAGAGCCAGCCTCACAGAGGCTGACCAGGAACAGACCGGGCCGTAGTTACGGCCTGAGACAGAAGCTATCTCATAGGGCCCCGCCCTGAAAAGATTACCCCTCTCGCGCCCCTTTCAGGGGCGCAAGAGAGAGAAGGCGAACTACTACTTTACTTAAATAGTCTCTCAGTGTCTACAGACTGGTGTACCGGCAGTCAGATAATATCAGTGTATTAGTGAAGTGTTGTGATCAAATCATCTTCATAATGGATGTAAGTATGTAAATGAAGTGTTTATATTACATTAATAATTAGTTTTACTCAAGTGTTTGTTGTCTTTTGACTATTTAAATGTGAAATAAATTGTTTCATTTCTTTGAAAATACTTTCAAAAACTACCAATAAGTGCTTATATTACAGTAATTATTATTTTTACTCAAGTGTTTGTCGTCTTTTGACTTTTTATTTTAATAGTTGTGAAATAAATTTATATACTTTGTTTCAGTTCTCTGAAAATACTTTCAAAAATTACTACTACCCCGAAAATCAAGAAGCATCCTCCGATGAAGAGGGTACGGTGG
Source organism: Thaumatotibia leucotreta (assembly GCA_025490895.1). NCBI lineage: Eukaryota > Metazoa > Arthropoda > Insecta > Lepidoptera > Tortricidae > Thaumatotibia > Thaumatotibia leucotreta. The sequence goes on from JALPQI010010471.1 coordinate 28,711, forward strand.
GGTTAAAAATAAAACAGGCGATTGCAAGGAAGAGACCAGCAAACAGCATAGATGGTTTTTTCGAGAGACCTAAGAAGAAAACTAAGGCATCGAAAAGATCATCGAATGTGTCTCAGAGTACCACCGATGGGGTGGCGTATTTGTCTTCGGGAAAAGACGACGGAGCATACGCTTCCCATCTAATCAAAATAGAAGTATACGACATCGAAAAAATCCGAAACATTGCGCCTGCGGAACATTGGAAGCATTGTGATGTGAGACTTAAATATTACACCTGCAATGAGGATGATTCCAATCTACAAAGTGCCCGTGATGGAATAAATATAACAAAAGAAATAGCTTCTAAGGAAAACTGCGTGAAATACTTTATAGACACTGATAAGAATAAATAAATAGTTAGTTTGTAAGTTAAATTGTTAAGTTAAACTGTAAGTAGTGCATTTGTAATAGTTTTGTTAACTAGAAAATAAGTAATGTCTTATATTATATAACTCATGGTTTTTGCATTTTATGTACACCTTTTTAATATGTCCTTTCTACGTTTGTAAATAGCTATATTATGCACTACTTTTTTGTACTTTGAATATATTCCATTTTGGTGAGCCAATCCACGCTACTTATGTTTAAACAGCCTAATTATCTTCAAAAATATTAAACACTATTAATAGTGATCAATAGGCTTGGGACTTTTGGATGCTCGCTATGGTTCTGGCATCCGTGGAGTCGCCATTATGTTAAAATAAATTTTCGAAGTCAAAGTCAAAGCCTGGAAATAAAAAATATTAGATGTCATGATCTATACGTATTAATACCTATAACAATACATATGCGATTAATTTTAATCACAAATCTATTACACACACGTGTCAAAGTTCAAAGTTGACGCGATATGCATAATATACATATACAATAAACGTACCTACGATTTACTTTACTATGCATGCACTTTGATAATTGTGTTTTGTTCGACAGATTTAGACTACTGACATCTATTTCAAATAAAAATAAACATTTGAGTAATAAGTTGCCAGTTCAGATGAAAGATCGTTTAAGCAATTTATAATAAAATTTTAAAATGGATAATTTTACGACTTGCGGAATTAAATCCTGATAGGAGCCGTACCAGGAATTAAAATATGACCCCGAAAAGTATTGTTTTTTTATTATGTGATGTTCATTTCAAAGTCGGTGTGAGTGAAAAAAAGTGTTTATTGTTAATCATGTTAAAAGTGTATCCCATCAAAATAACTGTGGTGAACACAGATGTCATATATACCATATGGTATATATGACATCTGTGTTCTATAGATCAAGCAAACGTATTTACTTAGCGTGTCAAATGAACTCAGTGAAATCCACTGAAGTTACTTTTGGATTTGTCTACTATTTTTTTTTAATTTTGTGACATTTATGTTTTGATTTGATTAAGTAAATAAAATAATCCACTGAGTTGTTCGTCTTTAATCGCAGCTTGCAGCTTTCGGGCGTCAAATTTTGTATAAGTTGAAGTGAACAAAAACATTAGTAATGCCTTCTTAAGTAGTACTAATTGCAACAACACAAAAAAATATGAATACTCAAGGGCCTGAGACATACTTAAAATCATAAAACATAGTAACAACTTCAGTACAAAATCTGACACGCTCAGCCGCCATACAAATGAATGAACATGTTTCTTCTGTTCAAATCAAATTCTGTGGTGGTGAATATAGCTTGTTGTTAGAATGGATAGAGCCTTCCTTACAATGAACTAGCACTAAGTGAAGATAAAATACAACTTGAAGAGAGGTTTTTTTCAACTCACAAAAGCGTTTTTGATAAGTCCAGAATCCGTTAAACACCACAAAATATAAAAAAATCATTACTTTTACTATTTTAATGATGGATACGAAATAGATATTATAGATAGATATTAGATAAATGATGATTAAGACGCACTGATTACTAAAAAAGCCAACTAATATTTGATTGAAGAGACATTTTTGTAATTGTTGTTTAAAGGTTTTTTTCTTCATTTTGTTTATTAGCCGTAGAATGTTTTATTATAATTATATACCTACATACAGATTAGGTATTGTGTACTTTGACTTTGACTTCGAAAAAAATGTTAACATAATGGCGACTCCACGGATGCCAGAACCATAGCGAGCATCCAAAAGTCCCAAGCCTAGTGATCAATATCTTTTGTGTTGTCATGGAAGTAACATCTATTTTTCGATAATCTAAACAAAATACTTGCTCATTGTTAAATATAATTGTATAAACGTAAATTCTTTGTGTTTTCAAAAACACATCATTTATCTTTCATTTGTTGGAATACCAAACCGTTTTTCCAAAACCATTGTTCTAAAACAGTCTACGTATCTTCAAAAATAATAATAGCCTAGTAATCACACTATGGATAACTTGAACTGCGATGTATACGATCTTCATCTAATTCAACTTTGTGAGGAGGTTGAGGAAGACCATGAACTGTACGAGACCTGTCAACTTATAAGCCAGCTGCATCGAGAAGCGTAAGCATTGTTTTTATACTTATTTCATGTTTTTACAAGTTTCAACGAGTTCATCAATTACCTGTTACCAAAATCGGGTGTACAAACAGTCAAACAATCAAGTTTGAACATGAACCTTTTTTTTACAATCAATGAAGTAGGGAAGGGGATGCTCCTTTCTTATATAAATGGGGCTACCTGCCTTTGAGATCATTCCGATACCTCCTACGTATACTGGTGCAAGTGACATTTTTACCATTTTCGTTTTTTTGCATATTTGGGTTCAAAATACTTATATCTACAAGCTATAAAAATTTTGTGGCGAAATTACCGCTAGTTTTTGAAATAAAGTGACGTATACTGATATAACTAACACCTTTTTTTTGGTTCGAACGTCGTATACTGAGCTAAGTGACTTGTACCACTATACGCAGTACACTTATCGCCGCGGGCGGAAGTTATACCAGTATGCGCGAGCAACACTCTAAAATCTACACATAAAAGTAGGCTCTATTGCGTATTATTTAGCAATATTGTTGTTATTTGATTAGTTGTTATGTTAAATTAAATGAATTATGCGTAACCTACCTACCTAACTAAATATAAAAAAAATAGTAGATTACTGCTTGCCACCTAAGCTAATATAGATAGCTGAATATTAGCAAGGCCGAATACGAATACGAATCTGGCCAGCAATTAGGTAGTGTGTTTTTCAAATATGTAATAACACAACTGACGTTCTTTAATTTTCCTACGATATTTTTTTTCATAACCGTCTTATGTATTTCGAGTGTCCCGTGTTCAATAACAATATATTAGAAGTACATCAATGTAGAAGCTTAGACAGAGCGCTTGCCTGCTAACCGCCTTATATATGTACGGATAAGACCGAAAGGGACAAACTATGTTTATCGGAACGCTAAGTTAAGGGGTAAGAAGATACCGACGGCTGCTCATAAGCATACATATTCTTTGCGAGCCGATATTAAAAATTGTAATTACTAAATGAAATCAGAGCTTACAATATTCCCTTTGGTCAATGTTGAATAACAAGTGGATAATATTCGTATAGTTCGTGAAATATAAATTGGTACCTTTCTACCTACATTACAGTAAAAATAAACATTCAATTTATATTTCTCTAACTATAACCATTTAAATTGTTTTCTAATTCATATATAATGTATTTAATAATATCGTCTTCTCAAACCTACCACCAGTATTGGATGGACGAATGACACGTCGTTTATAATTTTAAGTCTGATAGCCCAGACAGTAAAAAAGTATATCAGCTACTTATACATTGAATTTTGACATACTTACACTAAAACAAAAGAAGCCTACTTAGTAGTTCCAATATATACTTCTTTTAATTTGAGTCTTAAATTCATTACTAAGTAGTTACGTCTTACTGTACGCACCTAAGAAGTATTGAAGTATGGCATCGAATTCGTGTATATATTTATTTTGTAAAAGCAACGCCGAAATATTTATGTTGATGTTATTTCTTCATTTTTTTATGTTGGCACAACAAAGTGGCTCCACTCCACCTGATCGTAAGTGAAAAGTAGAGCCCAAATCGCTTCAATTGTTATATTGCCTTTTGATGTCGTAAGACATGTCTTGATTACTTGAAATTAAAACTATGTGTTTGTTTCAAGACTTTCTTCCAGTAACAATTAATCCGGTAGGACACTAAGAATAATAAAAAATATACTTATTTAAAAATGATAGTAAATCAGTTTTATTTTTTTATTTTAAGCGTTTATTTTTCTTTGTATTATTATACTTTTAGACTTCCTGCAAGGCCCATAACATACAAAAAAAGCTTCAACGTATACTGATACATGATTAATCAATTTAGGCGTATACTGGTACAAGTGACAAATTAGGCGAAAACTAACCAATAAAAAACATCAGAGCAACAACTCCGGTTTGTTTAGATATTTACGGTGCATGATAGAAAATATACATCAAAGGCACTAAAAATATATCCGTATTCATCGAGTCATAGTATACTACGTATACGGTAGTTGTCTCAGTTCATCAAAAACAAGAACTCGTAAATTTCACGTATACTGGTGTAACTACCATTTTTTCAAAAACTACTAATTATTTCAAAAAAGTAAATATGTAGATTGTATTAAAATGTATTTGTTATAAATTCTTAAAAATATCACGAAATTATTTCATTGTATGAGCTAGTTACAGAACTTTGTACCTTTGAACAGCTCTCCTGGAAAATGATGATTTTGCACTTGCACCAGTATACGTAGGAGGTATCGATTCATTGTTGGGTGTAACGTCGGATAGCAAAGTGTCGTGTAAATTTATTTTATAATGGCATTCCCGTTATTTCTTGGACCTAAGCTAGCGCGTAGTGAAATTGCTAGTTTAGACAAAGTCCTTATTCTGCGTAGATTTCACAAATATATACGTCAGTGGTATTTAGAGGGAGTCTTACCTTATTCTCTCAGAAATGACCAAGACATCATTCCTTTTTACACGCCATGTAATGGCCATGGAACAAAATCTATATCGCCTACTACTGACGTGATTGATGGAGTACTGCCTATGCAAGCGTATTGTTCATTATGCAAACAAACAAAACTATTTGATGTGAAAACAGAACAGTGTTAGTATTATACATAAATAAGTTATGATGGAAGGATATAGGATATAAGGAATGATGTCTTGGTCATTTCTGAGAGAATAAGGTAAGACTCCCTCTAAATACCACTGACGTATATATTTGTGAAATCTACGCAGAATAAGGACTTTGTCTAAACTAGCAATTTCACTACGCGCTAGCTTAGGTCCAAGAAATAACGTGAATGCCATTATAAAATAAATTTACACGACACTTTGCTATCCGACGTTACACCCAACAATGAATGATCTCAAAGGCAGGTAGCCCCATTTATATAAGAAAGGAGCATCCCCTTCCCTACTTCATTGATTGTAAAAAAAAGGTTCATGTTCAAACTTGATTGTTTGACTGTTTGTACACCCGATTTTGGTAACAGGTAATTGATGAACTCGTTGAAACTTGTACAAACATGAAATAAGTATAAAAACAATGCTTACGCTTCTCGATGCAGCTGGCTTATAAGTTGACAGGTCTCGTACAGTTCATGGTCTTCCTCAACCTCCTCACAAAGTTGAATTAGATGAAGATCGTATACATCGCAGTTCAAGTTATCCATAGTGTGATTACTAGGCTATTATTATTTTTGAAGATACGTAGACTGTTTTAGAACAATGGTTTTGGAAAAACGGTTTGGTATTCCAACAAATGAAAGATAAATGATGTGTTTTTGAAAACACAAAGAATTTACGTTTATACAATTATATTTAACAATGAGCAAGTATTTTGTTTAGATTATCGAAAAATAGATGTTACTTCCATGACAACACAAAAGATATTGATCACTATTAATAGTGTTTAATATTTTTGAAGATAATTAGGCTGTTTAAACATAAGTAGCGTGGATTGGCTCACCAAAATGGAATATATTCAAAGTACAAAAAAGTAGTGCATAATATAGCTATTTACAAACGTAGAAAGGACATATTAAAAAGGTGTACATAAAATGCAAAAACCATGAGTTATATAATATAAGACATTACTTATTTTCTAGTTAACAAAACTATTACAAATGCACTACTTACAGTTTAACTTAACAATTTAACTTACAAACTAACTATTTATTTATTCTTATCAGTGTCTATAAAGTATTTCACGCAGTTTTCCTTAGAAGCTATTTCTTTTGTTATATTTATTCCATCACGGGCACTTTGTAGATTGGAATCATCCTCATTGCAGGTGTAATATTTAAGTCTCACATCACAATGCTTCCAATGTTCCGCAGGCGCAATGTTTCGGATTTTTTCGATGTCGTATACTTCTATTTTGATTAGATGGGAAGCGTATGCTCCGTCGTCTTTTCCCGAAGACAAATACGCCACCCCATCGGTGGTACTCTGAGACACATTCGATGATCTTTTCGATGCCTTAGTTTTCTTCTTAGGTCTCTCGAAAAAACCATCTATGCTGTTTGCTGGTCTCTTCCTTGCAATCGCCTGTTTTATTTTTAACCCCACCGTACCCTCTTCATCGGAGGATGCTTCTTGATTTTCGGGGTAGTAGTAATTTTTGAAAGTATTTTCAGAGAACTGAAACAAAGTATATAAATTTATTTCACAACTATTAAAATAAAAAGTCAAAAGACGACAAACACTTGAGTAAAAATAATAATTACTGTAATATAAGCACTTATTGGTAGTTTTTGAAAGTATTTTCAAAGAAATGAAACAATTTATTTCACATTTAAATAGTCAAAAGACAACAAACACTTGAGTAAAACTAATTATTAATGTAATATAAACACTTCATTTACATACTTACATCCATTATGAAGATGATTTGATCACAACACTTCACTAATACACTGATATTATCTGACTGCCGGTACACCAGTCTGTAGACACTGAGAGACTATTTAAGTAAAGGCACTGAGAGAACGCTTTTATACGAATCCCAAAGTTATAAAAAATATACCGTTGCTGTTCCATGCATCTGGTTTTAACAGGTTCCATTTGACTGTAATAGTAAGTATACACAATAAAAACCAGTCGAAACTTGCTCGGTACACCAAGAATACCTGAATAAATGATCGCTTCAGAAGTGAAAACATGAAAAAACTATTACTTTTAACAAAGATTTGAAAGCTTCCCAGAAACAGAATAATAGGTATGTAATAAAAAATATACCGTTGCTGTTCGATGCATCTTGTTCTAACAAGTTCAATTTGACTGGAATAGTAAGTATGCCCAATAAAAACCAGTCGGAACTCGCTCGGTACACCAAGATGCTTAAACTTGAATAAATTATTTCATCAATAGCGAAAACATGAAAAAACTATTCGTTTTAACAAAGGTTTGAAAGCTTACCAGAAAAAGAATAATAGGCATGTATTTATTTCCTAATATTAACTTGTTCAAACTTGTAGGTTGTATTGATACATACAGTTGGCGATTTCTAATAATAAACTTGTGACAGTTTAGTAATGAGCCTTATATATATGACGTTAAGACTATTGAAAAATGGTGAGTCTTACCCAAAAGTTCATTCTTAGAAATCGGCAATTATAATTACACAAGTATGAAGTAAAGTCACCGTACTCAATTTGAACCTGTCGAAGCTTGTACATTTTTTAAATCATGGAATAGTGCATAATAAATTCCAAACAATTGACTATTTCTTTGAATATTTATTCGACCACACACAATGGTAGCAATAGTTTTGAAATGTATGAGCCAAAAGCAATAATGAACAATACATATAATACCGTAATAAATTTACCTACGTCATTGTTCACTTTACATAAAGTAAACACGGAAATAATGAATCACCTAACAAACTATGTACACATCGTTTTTGCTCCCGTACTGAATATTAGAGTTAGGTTAGGGGTTTTTTTTTGTTATACCTTTAAATACTACCCGTTTGAAGAAATTGTATGTACGTACATAGTTATATACCCGCCCATTTGTTAGGTATTTGCTTATATTTAGATGCCATTGACAAATCACAGCAGTATATAATTTAAACATCAAAAAGGAACAGGCGTCCTGTTTGGCCGACCGTTTGACCAGGTAGATGTGAGACAATGGATCGATCCCTTTCCGGAGAACAATGGAGAGTCGAGAAAGGTTTTATTGGTGCGGTGCATTGTAGCAGTAGACCACGATATAAAACACAGAAGGCGCCATTTTACATAGCTGGGACCACTCCCAAACGCTCCAAGTGGGGGGGTATTTGTTGTTTTTTTTTTTTTTTTTTTTTTTTTTTAGCTTCGGCGGCCATGATTGTGGGCGGGGCAGTACATAAGCCCGCCCAAAACCGGGGGGAGAAACGGCGAATCCCTACTACTCATAAATGTCCATTTTACCCTCGTCTACTATTTGCCTCGGGTAAAAATAGGTCACTTTATGCCCTTGTTGTACAATCTACTATTTTAGTACAGATGGTGCCTTTTTTACGCGCTAGTGCGAGAAGTGGGTCATTTTACGTCAGGTCCAAAACTTTAGAGGGCCATCTGTACTAAAAAATGTCGTGTCTCGGTGCAACAAGGAAATTCGTAACACGTGCCGATTTGTTTACTGTACACTCAGTTTTGTATGTTATGTATTGCTGTTGATGCCCCAAATATGGCGGCCATGATTGTGGGCGGGGCAGTACATAAGCCCGCCCAAAACCGGGGGGAGAAACGGCGAATCCCTACTACTTTGATGCCCATGTTGTACACTCTGCTTTTCACTTCGTTTGCGAGGAAAGTAAAACACACACTGTAATTTGCACAACGAAGAAAGCGAAAGAAGAATAATATATAACCAATACCCGCCAATTTTGTTTTTTTTTTATTTCAACCTGTGATCGGAGTTTCAAATGTTCGGGTTTCTGCCAAGTCAAACATTTCACACAAGTAAAACTGTGCAATATGTTTCAACTGTTTGGCTGTTGGGACCAATTACCTTAGCCTTAGAAAAAAAATACTTTTATGTTCTAGACCATAAAATGCGATTTTATGTCGTCTAAGTACGACATAAAAGTGCTCTTTTTGAGCATGAGAAGTGGAAAAATATTTTATGTACAGGTGGCGCTTTTTTATGCGTATTTTACGTCAGGTCGAAATCTTCGGAGGGCCATATATACTGAAAAACGTCGAACGATACACGTGCGAAACAGAAATTCGTAAGGTCGTGCTTTAAATTGTTAAATGAGCGAAATTAGATCTCAGAATTACCTACTCGTTTTCATAAAAACACTTCGCAGTTATGGATTTAGTGTCAACGCCAAAATTAAATAGACACGGAATGTCTACGGAGCTTACAACTTCGTATTCAAGACAATCACGACATGGGTACAAGGAAAACTTTTCTAATTTGAAGCCGAAATCAGGACGACCTCAAAACGATTGGGACGGCACAGCCCCATCCAACGAGACAATGATTTATCATTGGTAAACATTGTCAAGGCCATCGGGGAAATATCTGAAAGCCATTCGGTGAGTAAAAATAAAACTTGTCAACAAGAATCAAACTTTCTGTTGTAGAGGAACCGAGATAGAGTCTTGTATATATTTATTTAATACTACCAAGTATTTACCTACACCAAAAAAGTATTTACATGTTTAAATTTGGTAAAACTACACAGTCATTGATTTAAACCTCCATAAGTAATTGTATAATACACTCGACAACGTTGAAAATAAGTCTTAGACCCACTTTTTTTTTATTAAATCAAAATTAATTATTAAGACTATTGACCGCCAAGAAGGCTTGAACATACGACAATCGCCTATTTCTGTCGCCTTAAGGACTTAACGAAATTATAGTGTAAGTAGTAGTTTACCCGGAAGTATAATAATGCTAGAAATATGATTATTTAGTAATAAAATAAAATAATTATTAATATTTTCTTCGGTTACCGCGAGGATTATACATGAAATAAAACTATGGAAACGGATAAACTCGCGTATATTAACTAATTTTAACTTCATTCCGACGTTTCGAACACTTTACAGGGTTCGTGGTCTGCGGATGACTATTTCATAAAATAATTATTATTTATTTCATTTATTATATTATTTATAACTTTATAAAGGGTTAGGAATTTTGGTGGTATTAGGTGGACAGAGAACAGTGGAGTCGTTCTTTATTTTTTTAATGATTGATTGAATAATTAATGAATCTGAAATAATAAATAAATATATTCTTTTAACACGTTGAATGCGGTACAAGCCAATTTCGACTTGTAATGTTCTTGATTGAAGTGTCACTGACCATTATTTGATAAAGATTGATGATGGGCAACAGCGTCATCATAGTGGACACATTACTGCGATCGCCAATCCGCTTGCCCAGCGTGGCGATTATGGGAATTTACCTTCTAATGCGTCTATATGCATAGTTAATAGGAGAGGCCTGCGTTAGGCACTGATAGTGCGAGAGGCATGATAGTCCAGATATACATAGGCATGATAGTCCAGATATACATAGGATAGGCTGATGATGATGATGATGATGTTCTTTCTTCTGGTGCGAAATGAAGAAGTAGCTTGTCTCTGTCTGGTGCGGGGTCGATTTGACTATGAAATCCTATGAGCTAGAAGGAGTCAAGTATACATTTATGTGTCTTTTTATAAGTTCTATCTAGTAGGTACATCAAACTTTACAGAACAAATTTGACTCGTACCGCACTAGGTGAAAAAAAATATCAACCAGTGCGGTACCGGCCAAAACTGTCTTATATACCTACTGTCTTGTACAGTCGACGTCAAAGATATCGTTACGGTTTAGGTGCCAAAAATATATTTACACGACCTTAATGTGAAGGCAATAAAGTCGTGTAAATATATTTTTGGCACCTAAACTGTAACGATATCTTGGACGTCGACTGTACAGC